>RXPK01000759.1:0-88068 GCA_004143645.1 Protaetia brevitarsis
AAACGCACATAATCTGCAAGTTCAGTACGTCAAATTGTGGTCATGCCAATTTTATTGTAGATTGCCATGGTTCAGAAATTCCATCAAGCTCCAGCATTAAGTTTTTACGCTTGATCGTAGATCAAAATTTAAAATTCAGCGAGCACTGTGACATGTTGAGGCACAAATAGGCTGCGGCCCTAAACGCTTTGAGAAATTTACGCAGTGCGGCGAGTGTACAGCTCCTCCCACAAAAGGTTAACAATCTGAATCGCGATTTTGATTATACAGGGTGTATCAAATAAAAAAGTAAATTTTGCTTGGGTGTTAACTACATGACATATAAAGCACAAACCCGCCGAAACCGGATTTCATTATTAAAAAAAAAAAGTAAAATTTAGAGCCAAAAATTCTTTAGTCCGGGCCTGATGCAAGGAAACGTCATGTTAAGCACCCGCTAAACGTGGTATTATGTATAAATACATTGCACTCGTTTAGTATTATTCTTAATGGTATGCCGTAAATTCATTTAACGTCATTCTGCATAAATAAAGGCCCTTGTAAAAATAACAAAACTGAGGCATTTTAAATTTCTTCTTTTTATAAAATAAACATTCCTTTTTTGTTAAGAGCATTCCACATAAGTCCACAAAGTATTATTTTTAATATCCTGATAAGACGTTCGAGTTTCACCGGATATGCGACTTCAGTAGTTACAAAAAACGTAAATATTTTTCTTTTGCTTTGTCGAATCGAGAGTTAATTGTTAATAAACGGTACCACATGAATCTGAGTTATTTCTTTTGAATTTATTTAATCATATAACGCAAAATGAATTGAATCGAATTATACAGAAATAAATGTAGATACAGAAAATTTCCAAACACGCCTTTTTACTATGATATCGCGCGAAAATGAATCTATACATTCCCGCGCTTTTGCCGATGCATCAAGCTTCGATTTTCTTTATATGAAATCATGATGGTGCTGAAAAGGATCGTTTTTTCAAGACAGGAAGAATTTAAATAAAATGTTCGAAGTGGCTTGCACTCCAAGCGGCGATCCACACAAAACTAACAGCGGTAATGGCTGAATGATAGTGGTATGTGAGGGTATACTTGGGACAGAATTTAGGTTGGGCACAGGTTCGGCTCTAGCCCACGGCATTGACGAAATATTTTTTTTCTCATTAATGATTACAGATAGACCCCCTGTGCATTAAGACTTTTTGATCGTATATGATTACAGCTGCTACATATTATTATATTTACTTCTATATCTGATACGCCCTGTATATTCTCAGGTTGAACTATACATACAACTGTGTTTATTGGAGGTAATTTTATTCATGCCAGCCGAAGATTAGCCCACACACGTAATGTTTACTCGTATTTGATAAATTCATATTATATGTCCGCTATTCATTTGGTAAATTGTCTATGAAAGTTGTGTTGACGGCCTTGATTTATTATTATTAGTTTTCAAATAAGAGTATCCATTCAGTTTAAGGCGCAACAAGTTTGCGGCAATAACCACAAAGGGAAGCATTTGTGTATTTATGCTTTCAACGTGATCCTGCCATCTTACTAAAATCCTCTAATAACATCTACCGCGTACTCTAATATAAAAATAATAACTATTGCAATTCATTGGATTTCACAATACCTAACTCTATCAATCCATTACGATACAATCAAACGGCGAATATGAGCGTCTAAAATAGATGCAGCACACACCTCATTCATCATTGATTTCGTTCGTTGTATTGTAAATATATACGCCTACATACATCAATAATGTTCTTGCGAAGCTTTCGATCATTAAAATTGATCGAGTTAATCAATATCTGCCATTGGTAAAAAAAAAGATCGATTATACCGGGTTGGAATACGTCCTTATTCCTTTCACAATTCAAGGAAAATGACAGAACAGCTTAATTTTACCTTATCAAAATTTATGGCCATATAAATTTCTAATAAACAAAATTTAAATTAAGAATAAATAATGTATCTAAACTGTAAACCGTATATATAACATATATTGGTATGCAGCAGTTATCAATTTACCTTATCAACAATTACTCTAATCAAAAGCAATTGTTTTTCACATTACTGTAACCAATTCCCATCTTCATGCTATGCGTTTTAGACCATTCATACATTTCATCAGCTGTTTGTGTGAAAGGGGAAACATCTTTTTAGTGATATGTATATGTATATATTTAATAATATACTCCATGATATTAGATAAACTGTGGAATAAAATTTATTAGGCTGTGTATGATCAAGTGCTATCTCACAATCGGGGCAGTTTATTCCAGTGCGCCTTTTTGCAATCGATTGTGTGCGAAATTTATATTTTCGGACATCGGTAAGATTCAAGAATGCGCTGAAATTGATCCGATTAAAGTTTATCGTGAACGCCTGAGTGATTGTTCCAGTGCTTCTAGTCTTGAAACTTGTTGGAATGTTTTATTGTAGTTGTTAGATAAAAGTGACAGTGTTTTACTTATATATTTAAAAGAAACAAAGTGATCATCTTGTGATTGTTGGAGGAAATTATGAAAGTTTTACATCACGATGTGAACATCCGTGTAAGTAAACCTATTATTTGTTTATATACAGTGTGTTAAAAGAAGGTTGTCGGATATTTTACCCAATTGTAGTACTGGTGGAAATAAACAAAAAAGTCTTAGTCAACATGGGTCCGCAATTCAACTGTTTTTGACATATAGTCGATTGCATATTGTTTTAGTAGGATAAAAATTTTCAAAGAAATTCTGATCGCAATGTAAATTAAAGAAATGTTTATTTAAAGTAAAACTAAAGAAATTGTTCTACATATCCACCGTTCATTTCTAAGCACGCTTCACACCTTCTTATGAAAGATCGACGCAATCTTTCGAAAATTCCTGGAGTCCTCCGAATTTCCTCGCAACAATTTACGATTCGTTGCCCGAGTTCTTCCAAATTGTTTACAGATCGTGCGTACACTAATTGTTTTAGGTGCCCCCAAACATAGATGTCTAGAGGTGTCAGGTCAGGGGACCTAGAAGGCCATGCAGTTGGTCCACCACGTCCTATCCATCTCTCGTTGTAATCTTGATTTAAGAAATTTCTAACTACGATGGAAAATGCGCAGGAGTTCCATCGTGCATAAACCACATATTTAATCTGTTAATAAGTAGCACGTCTTCCAACAAAACGGGTAATTCATTTCTTAAAAAATCCAAGTATACTTGTCCCGTTAAACGATTAGGGAAAAATACTGGACCAATTAAACAGTCTCCAAAAATAACAAGCCAAACATTTAGCGAAAAACGGTTTTGTGATGCAGTTCAACAACAGCATGGGGATTTTCATCTGCCCAGACGTGATTGTTATGAAAATTGAATATTCCGTCTCTTGTAAACCCAGCCTCGTCACTAAATAAAATCTGAGTCGCAAAATTAGGAGTTTCTGCCAGCTTTCGTAAAACCCAATGACAAAAAAACCCTACGTGTATCATAATCGTGAGGAGCAAGAACTTGTACGCGTTGAATGTGGTAGGGATAGAGCTGCTGTTCCCGCAGAATTCTCCAAATGAGAGGATGACTGACGTTCAGTTCTGCGGCAAGTCTTCGGGTGCTAATATTTGGGTTGTCTTCTACCCGTCTCAAAATATCTAATTCTACTGCGGGAGAAGAAACTGATCTAGGTCTACCAGAACCACCATTAATTTTAAATGAACCAGTTTCGGACAGCCGGATATGAAGTCTTGAGAAAATCTTATCACTCGGTAACAACCGATTTGGAAATTCTTCGGCATACATACGCCGTGCTTCAGTGGCATTACCATTCGCACGACCGTACATAAAATGCATATCGGCCATTTCTGCATTTGTGTACTTATGCATAATTTGAGAACAAAAAAAATTGACGCAAATAATAAATAATCTGATAACAGATGTCTGACAGAACTAATTTAAGTCACAATCAGTTGTTTGACAAAGGGAACTATTCTCAAAACCGAAAAATGTTTTTTTTTTATTTTAAAATATGCAATCGACTATATGTCAAAAACAGTTGAATTGCGGACCCATGTTGACTAAGACTTTTTTGTTTATTTCCACCAGTACTATAATTGGGTAAAATATCCGACAACCTTTTTTTAACACACTCTATAAGTATATCCAGTGTTCATATCTAAAAACGTCATTAGCGTATGAAAGTTTATAACATAATTTGAGGTACATATGTCGGAAGTTGCGATTTCATTTAAGCAACATTTAAAGAAACTTTCATTAACAACATTTAGAAATTAAGTTGACAGAAACATCGTTACAATAAGAAATTTGTTGCGGACACAATGAGAGGAACATTATGCTATAACCTTTCCTCGATCAAAATGAAAAACGTCAGAACTTTCTTTGTCGAAAAGGAATTATATTTATATTCTGACAATTGTCAAGGATACGACTTCCCTTTTTTCCTCTAATAATAATAATAATAATAATAATAATAATAATAGTAATAAATTATATATTTCGCAATAACACCATTACAGAAATCGTCATGTTATGTAAATATGTACGCATGTACCTTAGTCAATATAAAAATAAATAAATAAAATTTAAAGATAAAAACTTGTAAAGATAAAATAATAAATAAATAAATAAATGTAAATGGCAAACAGCAAACACAACAACAAACTAACAAACAAACATTTCATCTTATTCTATCAATAAATCACAGGTAACTTTTGATGACGTTTTTGAATTAACATCCGTCATATACAGATGGACCAAATTGGATGTAGATAATAGGTAAACATACTTTGCAACTATTTGTCTCAAGATAAAAAACTCACCCTGTATATTTGTTTTTAATAATAAAGATTCGTGGCCTTTTTATTTATTTTATCTGTAACATCTTACACCTAACACCTAACAACAACACTAACATGACGCTAACCTAACTTACTTAACACGGACAACGCCATCTACATAACACATGAATGTACTCTATACTATTCACACTGCGCATTCACACAAATATAAATGTACATATTACAACAATATTATTTATATTATAGAACTTTCATATTATTTAAAATTTAAAAGAAATAGATATGTTTCATACTTTCTTTTACTCATTTACTCATAATTATAGTATTCATTCAGTTGTCTAGTTACTTTAAATAACCATCTTTCAATATGAGTTTATTAATTTAACATATCTAATACCTGTTGAGAATGTACATTTTGTGCAAAATTGATAGTCGCGACAATATTGACCATTTCCATAATTTTAAGTAAACATCAATTTTACCCTGCTTTGAAGACATATCCTTCATTTAAATGTAATACTTTTGATTCGAAACCAATAAGCCTTAAATCAAAACGATGTTTTAACACTGAAATGCCAAATTTTAAACGTTGTACTAAAAAGTTGAAAAATCGATTTTTATGATACCAATGTTATTCTCCTGATGTCACTACAAGGAAATCCCATTTTGAGGTACTCTGGCGTCTGTACAAACCGATAAATGAGGTATCTGGTTGAAGTATTATTTAAATTTTTGTATAAATGAATGTATAACTTTTATAATATTTTGAGGTTACTGTTAATTCTTGTCATATGACAGTTGAGATTGAAATTTTAATTTGTATAAGCTGATAGACGTGGTTGGTGGTTTTCTTTTCTCTTATGATAGCGCGGGATATTTAAAAGTTATTTTGAGTATTAAAGAATCTAAATATATACTGGATAATTGATAATATTTGTTTTGAACATTCCAAATAAGTATACTCATCTTGTATAAGAGTTCTCATACTCTTTATACTATGCGATTCAAAATGATTGTCGTAAGAAAAAAACTGTTTTCCGGAAAAATTTATCTATACTTATCACCAGTTTAATGAGCGAAGTTAGCTACATACAAATTTCATACATTAAATGAATTTTCTTGACATTTAGCGACATTGGCGCGCGTGTTGTAGTATCTTTCGATTATTTATCTTCTAATTTTTTTCAAATCGTTTATATTTACATCTAATATCACCAACAATAGTATTTCTGAATACTGTAAGAAAATAAGGGAATTTATCTGTGGTAATAGCTCAACAAACCGGTAAAAAATCAATATTAACATTAAGTGAAATAGTAGTTTATTACATTTTATAATTTTATAGTCTTATCATACACTTCAGCGCAATGAGCTGTCAAAAGAAAGTTACATTTTCATCCCTATAAAGTTTCTGCGGTACAGGAATTATTACCATTAGATCACGATAGGCAATTGGAGTATTGCCATTGGTTTTATAACAATTTAAGGGACGATGACTTGCTAAACAAATCATTTTTCTCGGATGAAGCCTGGTTTTATCTAACAGACTATATCAATTTACAAAACTATTGTATCTGGTCTGCAGAAAATCCACACGAATTTCAAGAAACGCAATTGCATCGCATAAAAGTTGGAGCTTGGTTAGCTATGTCCAGGCAACGAATAATAGGGCGAATTTTCTCCGAGGAATCTGTAACAGCCCAACGTTACCAACAGATGTTGGATTTGTTTATTGCAGAGTTACAAGAAAATGAGCTTGAAGCAGGTTATTTTCAGCACGATAATGCTCCAGCACATACTGCTCGACAAACCTGCCAATATCTTAAGTTCGTTAGAGCACAAAGATGGCCACCAAGATCGCCTGATCTAACCCCATTAGATTACTTCATATTCGGCTATCTAAAAAAATAGGATCTATAGAAACCGCATGCATACCATAGAAGAACTGAGAGATGCAATTTTGTCACTTAATAATTATACTAATTGTATGTTATAATTTAAAGTAATAAATAAATTTAGTTAAACACCAGTTAGTACTGAATTGTAAAATCATAATTTAGTAAAGTTAAATTAATTACATTTCATTTTTACAAGCAGAAACACCAATCCATAGTCGTTTATATAATGCGAGTTCAAATATAGGTTACGTTTTCCTTATTTATGACAGATCCGTTTACTTTCTTATGTTCCAACACTGACTTAGTGCAAACCTTCATTACAAACACGCGGCATATACCTACACCCTGTTACTATCTATAGGAGCGGACTTGACAATCATTTTGAATCTCTGTGTATACACAATTGTTATCCATACAATTTTTAAAAAAAAATCAATAATTACGGTACTGCTTTTGCTAATTAACTTAAACACTGACATATAATTTCGATTTATTTTGTTTTACTTTCCAAAAAAAAAAAAAAACTTGAAGAAGACTGATATGTTGCAATTAAAACGTCGCTATAAGTATACCGACTAAAAATTTGAATATTTCACCAATCGAGAGCGAAAAAATCATCAACTAGTGTAACTTAATAGTCTTGATAACGCGGTGCAAAGCAAAATACATAATAAAAAAGAAACAATTTGAAATGAAAAATGAGGTTATTGGTACATTAACGATAAACACCGACAATAATATTTACATAGTTTGACATATCCACGTGTAAATAATACCAATTAAAAAATAAGCAGTATTGCCAGAGAAATACATCGAAAATATATTAGTCACACTGAAATGTACATACATAATAATATTTGCATGAACGTCGTGAATGCTCGAAAATATGCAATTAATATCATATCTGTCGCATTCCTCAATTTAAATGCATAAATCCTTTGTATTTTTTTTTTCTGATAAGGTTTAAATAAGTTTCATAAGCTAATAAAAGAAAAAAAATCTTTCTGGTATTATTTTCTTTAAAAAATCAATTAAATTTGCTTAGCAGAAACGTGCGGATTAATCTTGTAAGCATGCAGGATTTTTTTGGTTGATTTTAATGATAACATCCAATATATATCTGAACGACAAAAATATAATCTTCCAATAAAAATGAAACTATATTTATGACTTTCCTTCTCATTTGCTTACTAGGAATTTCTTATTAATAATATTTACGTTTAAAAAAAAATTATAGAAATTCCACACTCATTTAATTCGATTCAAATATAAATGGAATTAAATATAAATAGGCTGTCGTAACTAATTCTGAGACAAACACTAGCTAATCTACTATTTTATAACTACGTTTACTGGTATATATGAATGGATATCGCATCGTTCTTATCTTTTGTATCTACAATATTCAATTCTAGAAACCCCCAAATCGAAAACAAAACAATAAATACACGCGTGTGAATGTCATCACGATATATGATATGTTGCCTAATGACACGTTTAGAAAAATGTGTGCGATCGATTCAATTCAGCATATCGTGCTTAGTTAAATCATTATAAGTACTTATTTTTTTATTGAGTTGATCGCAATTTAACATTATTTTACGTTTTTAATTAAGCTTGCAAACGGTTATATGATTCACCTCACATTATATTGCCGTTTCCTGTATACTCCATCTGTCACTTCTTGTATTAGAAATTGAAGGATATTTGGACAGCATATAACTATTATTCCTACCATTGATTCATAAATTTCCGATAAATCTATCACCAATAAAACAGAGAAACTGTATTAATGCAGTGTTATCTTTTTAAATCAAAGACAAAAGTATAGACGATTCCGTGAATTTACACGTATGAAATGATAACTGATTATTATATGGATTTAAAAGGTATTTCCTCGAACTTAATAATCAAATTAATAAATTATTAATCTGAGAATCAACAATTCCGCAGGAAATGGAATGCCAGGTTATTTTTTGTTTTTTTTTTTTAAATTTAAGATGAGATTATTTGATTCTAATAAAAATGACTACGCTGCGGGATGATTTAGGCTCTGATCTGATGGGCGATCGAAACATCTAGCTCATTAAATAATTGACCAAATCAGTTGAAAATTTTATTCAAGATTGAAATACGAACTTTAGTATTATTAACTAGAAGTCGGGCATCTTTCTAACTAGAACGTGTCCCTTGAAGAGTTTTGTTTTTGAAGTCGGTCCCTTCACGTGATAATAACTTGTAGAATGTGCAATGCGCTTCAGGTAGTTTCCTTTTGTTTTGCTCCTGTGTCGTTTTTTTATATATTTTTTTAATTTTTTTTTTTAATTTAAGATGAGATTATTTGATTCTAATAAAAATGAGTGCGCTACAGAGTGATTTAAGATCTGATCTGTTGGGCGATCGAAACATCTAGCTCATTAAGTAGTTGACCAAATCAGTTGAAAATTTTATTCAAGATTGAAATACGAACTTTAGTATTATTAACTAGAAGTCGGGCATTCTCCTAGCTAGAACGTGTTGCTTGAAGAGTTTTGTTTTTTAAGTCGGTCCCTTCACGTGATAATAACTTGTAGAATGTGCAATACGCTTCAGGTAGTTTTCTTTTGTTTTGCTCCTGTGTCGTTTTTTTATGTTTTTTTAAACATTTTTTTTAATGTCAGTGCTTTTCCAAAATTTCAACCCCCTTTTTTTATATATTTTTAATTTTTTTTGAACATTTTTTCCATTTGTTTCACGTTCTTTGCATTTGTCTATTTTTAAAAATTATTTTTTTTCACTTTTTCCTTTCTTAAACCATCTTTTCTATTTTTTTCCAATATTCCACCTTCTGCAATTATTTTTTTTCTATTTTTTTATTTTTTATCCTTTTCCCATTTTCTCATTAAAAAGAAATCCGTTCTCATCTCTTTTCTTTTGGTTGTACGTATTTAATTTTTTTTTAAACTTTAATCGCATCTTTTCTTTTTTAATTTTTCTCCGAAGCTTGCACCCCCATATTAGTATTTATTCGATTATTGTTAACATTTATCTATTTATAATAATCTTGCTTTCTTGACCAAATAGGGTTTATAGCTTTAAATAAAATTCTTGAGTTTAGTGGTCATATATTTAATTCTTCTTGATTTAAAATTACATAATTCCTAACGTTTCAAACGGAAATTCGTTTTTTTGGAAGATATAAATAGTTATTTTACAACTACAATTTAATAGGCATTTATGTTATTATTACACTCAAGTAAAACTAAAAATACAAAAACTTACTTACTTTAGTAGTAATCCATAGCCTTCTTATTACATAACTTTATACATTTAAAATTATTAATTTTTAATTGATTAAAATTATTAATTTTAAATATAAAGTTGTAAAAAAACAACAATATGAACAACACAACATATTAAAATTGTTGTCAAAGTACAACTAAATCTTGGTCTGTGAAAAAGTTTTTTTTGTAGTGATAAAAATAGTTTTTTTATATATTTTTTTAAATTTACGGTAGTAATACAATATGTATATTTATATTTAAATTTTGTTTTATAACTTTATAACTAGTTGAAAAAAAAAACTATTTAAACAATCTTGAAAATAAAATTGTATGAATTTACAAATATTTGATTATCCAAAAATAAATTTTGGATAAGTTTCGAATTTTTATTCTGTCATTAACAGCATTTCTTTGTCTTTTTCTGTTTGTTAATTTTTTTTTTAGAATTTTTCCATCACTTTTTCAATCTTTTTCATAGACGGTGGAATACGCCAATTTGGGCCCCATCTTTCGTTTATTTTCTTTCGGTTGAATTGAGAATTGGAACTGTTTTATTTAATGGTAATGTTAATATCATTCCTAATATACGATTTTTCGTTTTTCTCTTTGCCTCGTTCTCTTTACTCTGTTCCCTTTTCCCTAATCCCTTTTCCTTCTTTCGTTACATCTGCTCCCTTTTCCCTCTTTTATCTTTTCTCTTTTCCCTACTACTTTTCCTTATTCCCTTTCCCTATTTTTCTTTTCTCATTCCCTCTTCCCATTTCCCTTTCCCTATATTCCTCTTTTCCCAATCCCTTTTCCCATTCTCTTTTCCATATTCCCTTTATCTATTTTTGTTATCATTTTTTATAATTTTGTCCCTGTTTTTAAAATTGCTCAAAAATTTATTGTTTTTTTTATCATTTTTAAATAATTTCGTTCACCTTTTTTTGCGTAATTGCCACTATTTATAAATAAAACCCTTTTCTTTCTTGAAATGGTTAAATTTTATAATAAATATCATCAAAAACCTATTAAATTATGCATAAATAATGATCTCAAATACCCCATGAATTACAGACTTCAAAAGAATTTAGCGTTTTCCCCTGTATTTCTAAAATCCAGCATTTTGTTTTTTTCAAAAATTACTGTCAGAATCGAATTCAGCAACCTCAAAATGCCTTAAATAAAAAAGTGTGTTGTAAAATAATATAAAATATTTTTTTAACACTCTTCCGCCATATTGGTCACTCAAATTTGTTTTAATTCTATATTTGCAAATAGTAACCCTAAATATCATGTAAATTGGACTTAAAAAAAATTGTCGTTTTTTCTTATATTTTACAATTTTCTCCGCCGTATTGGATCTGTCATTTTTTTTTAAAAACTATTGTCAGAATCGAATTCATCGACCTCAAAAACCCCCGAATACTCCTTTTGATATTATACCTAATTGCCTCAATTTATTAATTATTTTTTTTTAATATTCTTTTATAACTTTATTAACAGCTTTTTTTTCCAAACCTTTTACTTCTTTTTATTTTTTTTTTATTTCCTTGACTCTTTGAAACAATTTGTTATATTCTTTTCGATTTTTAAATAATATTTTTCTTTCGACATTAGATGTACCTAATTGCCATAATTTATGAATCGAAACATTAATTTTATTGTAAAAATCTTTTTTTATAATAATTATTACCCAAAAAAATCCTGTTAAATTAGAGAACGATTAAAAAAAAGCATGACTTACTCTAATAGAGAAAATATTTGAAAGCCTCGTATATGAGTAATTTTAATTACTTCGGTATATTAATTTACTATGTGATAACATTTTAAGCACGTACAACTCGAATCACCCACAACTTCAATTCACCAGTGAAAAAGAAAAAAATTCACAAATAAATTTTCTAGCTCTACCCTAACAGCCAGAAATATTACATAGATATTTTTAAAAATGTATTTTATAAATATTTTTCGTGAGAGGTTTTTGAATATATTTTTCATATTTTTTTCCCTAAATATAGATAAAATATTCAATTAAAATATTTATGCCATATTTTAAAATTAATGTAAGTGCTATATTTTTTCTAAAATATTTGTAAAATATTTATATGAAAATTGAGATTTTTTATGCAATCTATTTAATTTGTCAAAATGAACTAAAATTGTTCTTGGTTATTTAGAATGTATAACGTCGATAAAGAAAAGTTGAAACATACATAGAGTTGTCTAAAAGGCAAACACTTGTTTTTTCACACTCACCATACAAGTTAATAATCAATAATTCTGGCATCTTTTAAGGCATACTGAAGGTTTATCAAATTAATCACTATTTTTTTAATTGAAGTGTTCTAAATAAAAAAAACAAACGTATTTATTATCATTTCATTTGAATAAGCCAATAAAAATGAAAAAGACTCATTCTTAAGTCTAGCCTTGGCTGGTGCCAGGTACAACCCTATGGCTTTTTTCATATCTTCGGTAGTGGCGCTCTCATGGCGTTTCCTTATGGCCTCTAAAACAATGCCAATTGTATTAGATCATACCATGAATAAAACATCGTACAACATTATCAACACCTACTAATACATTTGGAGCATTTACAATAATTGGAGTGGTAGCTACATTCTAATACTTACGATACTTATTTTTACTTTATTTCATAATATTTGAAAACATTCTACGTACAAACAATAAAACAACACAACGTATTCTAACCTCTATTTGAGGTTATGACGCTTATCTACCGAGATGAATCTCTTAAGCAAATCAACTAGCAATTTATCTGGTAGATGCAGTACATATATGATGCATAAAATTCCACAATTATATTATTAAACGATTTCTGTACATAGCGATATTGAGCATTCCAATTATCTTATAAATGCCATGACATGTTCAAAGTTTTGCTTACCTCGTAGTCACCACAAAAACTAAAACACACCCCGCAACAATTAATTACACAGTTAACCCTAATCTGCCCTAATCGTATACTATTATAAACTATAACATGTAATGGACAAACGAATGAAAACGTTGATGATACGCACGTGCGCGTATGCATTCTATGTACCTAATCCATAGACACATACACAATACTAAATCACGTAACACCGGCACCGTAATGAATAGAGGTGTTGTGTTGACGTTCGCAACTTACAAATATTACAAATAATATAATACAAAACGCAGATATATTAATAGAAAAGTTACAGAGCTCAACTTAAATACTAATTAAATCATATTAGATATATATTATCTAATTTAATCTTTAAACTATCATTTTAAATAGGTACATACCTACTTAATATGTATGCATATTTTACCCATTTTATATTATTCGTCCTACGCACCAAATGTACAAAAGCAAAAATTCAATCTTTTTTTTTTATATGAAATAAATATTTACAGAAATACAAAGCAAAATATTCTTGCAGAGTTATGAAAAATATATTGAGAAAACATTTGCAATAAAATATTATTAATGCTACATAACATATATATTTTTTAAATGTTTTCCTAATATATTTTCTATAATATATTTTATGCATATTATATTAATATAACTAATATTCAAAAAAGATTTAATATTTTTTAAATATTTATAAAATATGAAATAAATATAGTTGGTCACTGGATAACATTAATCCGAAATAAAACCAACATCTTAACCCAACTATATCATATTTGTGT
The DNA here is from genome assembly GCA_004143645.1 of Protaetia brevitarsis. NCBI lineage: Eukaryota > Metazoa > Arthropoda > Insecta > Coleoptera > Scarabaeidae > Protaetia > Protaetia brevitarsis. The sequence goes on from RXPK01000759.1 coordinate 13,640, forward strand.
GTGTGTCGAAACCAATATTCTAATTTTAGCGCATCCCATCGGCGACCATTCACCACTTCCGACCCTATTTACGCGCTTATTTAGCCCCGGGTCGCACGAACCGCACTCCCAATTTCCGTTTGAGCGCCGATTCGAATCACAGCATCCCCGGTCGAAGGGAATCGCTGTACAGACGCTAGCGGAAGACGTTCGCGAATATCCTTTGGCGCGTTGCTGATTAAAAGCTCGCGGAAAGCTCAAAATCAATAACCTATTCGCACACCAAGAGGCCGGTGGGGATATCGGGGTTACTCACACAGTTCCCGGACCTCGGAACACCGTCCCTTGTTAGTACCACGCTGGAAACGACTCTTGACACTCTAAAAATATATATGTGTATTGAGCGAATTTTGACAGCGTTGATAACAAAGCGGAAACTGTATCAAGATCAGGTTGCTGCATCAGTGCATGTTAACCATGTTATTTGTTATGCTAAAGGTTCAGTTTTCGTGATTTTAGTGATGGTGCAACGTTTAATTTACTGATAAAATTTATCTTTGCTCATGTGAAGTTCGGGAATTAGAAAGGGATTTTTGTGAAAACAACAGAAGTAAGGTGTTTAATCTGTCATTTTTTTCTAAACATTTGTAATAAATAGGTACATATAGCTTATCAAAGTAATATTTAATCTATATATTTGTATGAGTTATTGTTGTTAATTCCGTGTGTTTCATTCCTGATTATTGCAATAATTATTACAATCACAGCACCTGAGAATTTCTGCAAGACTTGTTGCTCATTATCATCTATAGCTGACTCAACTATTGTTAGTACAGAATGTATGAGATAGTATAATCGAATATTAACTTGCAATAACATAATGTAATCTCAATTGAAGGATTTGTTAATTAGTAAAGCTTTGTATGTTATGCAGTTTATTGAAATTTTGGGCGATATTTTTGCAAACCTTAAGAAAATCCTTGTCACTCACCAATCTTGGTCCATTTATCCGGATATATTAGTTGGGAAAACATGAGATTATTTGATGTACCATGATCGAACATTCCTTCATTTTAAACCCCATCGCACACAAAATAAATTAAGTACGCTTTCTTTGTAGTTAAATTAAATATTCATTAATCCAAATAAATTATTCTTTTAAATAGTTGCATAGAAATGTTTATTAGGTACTAAAAGAATCCTAGTTGGGTAAGTTCACATACTAGATAAGAATATACAGGGTGTTAAGTAAACATGCGGTAAAAATTCAAGGGGTTATTCCTTGGCTTATTCTAAGAATATTTTGTCCTATGATGATTTTTGAAAAACCCCTTTGTTTCGAAGATACAGGGCGAACAAAATTTGCGACAACCATATTCGATATTCGTTGAAATTATTAATGTAAATAAAAGTATGGTGTACGCCAATGAGTTTATCAAGTACAAAAAATTGTTTACAATGCGTTGTTATTTATTTCGATCTCGATCACATGAAACGGCTGTTTTTATCTAGTAGTGGATTTCATTTGAATACGTCTCATCGGTCGCATTTGTTTAGATTGAGTGACGTTTGGCTGTTTGACGTGTCTTTAATAGTTAGTGAAATCCTCTATCATGATGTATACGAACGCCGAGATGACTGACATGCATTTCATGTATGGACTTGCTGATGGCACTCATTAGAAGTTAGACGATTGTACATTGAACGATTTCCTGCCCGTAATGTCCCCGACCGAAAAATCTTCGAAAACATTCATCGACGTCTTCGTGAAACAGGCTCAATGAAACGAAGTGGAGGGCCAGGAAGATCAATGACTGCAAGAACGGTACAATTGGAACAGAATGTGCTGGAGATGATAGAGGAAGATCCTGGTAGTTCTACGCGAAAAATTGCAAATACTTTGAACAGTTTGGAAAATTCTTAAGGACAATTTGTTGTATCCATACCACATTCAACGCGTTCAGGTACTACTACCTGCTGATTTTCCTCCACGTATTGCATTATGTCAATGGATATCGCAAACATTAGTTCGCATCCTTCTATTCCTGACACAGATTCCTTTTACCGATGAAGCCAGTTACTCAAGAAATGCAATAAGGAATTTTCATACTAACCATGTGTGGGCAGATGAAAATCGGCATGAGGTATTTGAAGATCGTTTTCAACATCAGTTCATCATCACATCATAGACTATCTAATTGGACCGGTATTTCTACTAGGAAGACTTACTGTCGTGGTGTACCGCAACTTTTTGGAAGCAATGCTGCTTGAGTTTCTGGAGAATGTACCAAACGCAACAAGAATTGCAATGTGGTTTATGCACGATGGTGCACCACCATATTTCAGTTTGGTTGCTCGTATTTTTTTAATAGCAACATACGGAGATCGCTGGATTGGTCGAGGTGGGCCACACGCATGGCCTGCTCGATCCCCAGACTTAAACCTCCTAGATTATTTCTTCCGGGGATTTCTGAAGTCAATAGTTTACGCTATTCCAGTGGAGAATTTGGACGATTTGCGAAATCGGAATATTTGCTGGGTGTAACTCGATTAGAAACGACCCTGGTATATTTGAAAGAGTTCAACAATCAATGACGAATAGATTGAATGATAGAAAATCCAGGCTGGAGGAAGCCATTTCGAACATTTATTGTAGATTAAGCAACTTTACATGTACTTTTTCATAATTAAAATCTTGTTCGCTCCTGTATCTTCGAAACAAAGGGGTTTTTCAAAAATCATCACAGGACAAAATATTCTTAGAATAGGTCAAGGAATAACTCCTCGAATTTTTCCCGCATGTTTACCTAACACCCTGTATATCAAATTATCAAAATTAATCCTGACATTCATTCATGTCAAATAAGCCACTTATTTCTCCTTTTTCCTAAAGATTGCCGAAAAATCATGGATTCCAGCTATGGGATCTTATCTTACAAAAAAATTTCCTTCTTATCAAGAGCATATGCGTTTGATTCTTAAATAAAACCTCTGCTGCAACCAAATTTGAAAGCAGGTGTACATATACCAGCTTAATATTAAAAACCAAAATATACCACAACTATATAACTGTAATTTTGATAATATACAGTTTTTTTAATTAAATAATTTTAATAATTACAGTTAAAACCAGAAATACATTAATTTGTTATTTTCTTGCTGTAAAAAACTTGCAATCTTTGAATATATTTATTGTTAATAGCATTACTAGAAAATTAATTTTTGTTAAGATAAAATTTTGGGCTATATTTCTTTTTAAGAAGATATCCCAGGCTTATTTAAAATCTACTGTTAAAAATAGTAAATAATATACATCTTTCTTCTTGCATTGAATAATAATGGCAGATTTACCGAAAGCAAATCTGTGCAGATTAAATTCCTATAATCTATTGATAAACCCAGTTTTATCTTCCACATATTATGTATATTTTATGCAGCATGCGTATAGCTTCACATAGGTACTAAGTTATCAAAAACTGAAATATGCCAGCTTACATTGATTAAATAATTACAGATGAGCAGACTCACCTGTCATATAAATTAATGAAGCATTACGTAAATATTTATATAGTTTTCAAGTCGACACAGCAGTTTTTATTTCTTTTTGTACCTCTGCAGTTTTGCAATTTTTAAAAAAGGATTCGCTTAATACACAGAGATTCCAAATGATTGTCAATTCCACTCCTATAGATAGTAACAGGGTGTAGGTATATGCCGCGTGTTTGTAATGAAGGTTTGAACTAAGTCAGTGTTGGAACACAAGAAAGTAAACCGATCTGTCATAAATAAGGAAACGTAACCTATATTTGAACTCGCATTATATAAACGACTATGGATTGGTGTTTCTGCTTGTAAAAATGAAATGTAATTAATTTAACTTTACTAAATTATGATTTTACAATTCAGTACTAACTGGTATTTAACTAAATTTATTTATTACTTTAAATTATAACATACAATTAGTATAATTATTAAGTGACAAAACTGCATCTCTCAGTTCTTCAATGGTATGCATGCGGTTTCTATAGATCCTATTTTTTTAGATAGCCGAATATGAAGTAATCTAATGGGGTTAGATCAGGCGATCTTGGTGGCCATCTTTGTGCTCTAACGAACCTGTCAGCAAAAAACTGTTGAAGATATTGGCAGGTTTGTCGAGCAGTATGTGCTGGAGCATTATCGTGCTGAAAATAACCTGCTTCAAGCTCATTTTCTTGTAACTCTGCAATAAACAATTCCAACATCTGTTGGTAACGTTGGGCTGTTACAGTTTCCTCGAAGAAAATTGGCCCTATTATTCGTTGCCTGGACATAGCTAACCAAACTCCAACTTTTACGGGATGCAATTGCGTTTTTCGAAATTTGTGCGGATTTTCTGCAGACCAGATACAATAGTTTTGTGAATTGATATAGTCTGTTAGATAAAACCAGGCTTCATCGCAAAAAAATGATTTGTTTAGCAAGTCATCGTCCCTTAAATTGTTATTAAACCAATGACAATATTCTAATCGCCTATTGTGATCTAATGGTAATAATTCCTGTACCGTAGAAACTTTATAGGGATGAAAATGTAACTTTCTTTTGACAGCTCATTGCGCTGAAGTGTATGATAAGCCTATAAAATTAGAAAATGTAATGAGCTATTTCACTTAATGTTAATATTGATTTTTTACCTGTTTGTTGAGCTATTACCACAGATAAATTCCCTTATTTTCTTACAGTATTCAGAAATACTATTGTTGGTGATATTAGATGTAAATATAAACGATTTGAAAAAAATTATAAGATAAATAATCGAATGATACTACAACACGCACGCCAATGTCGCTAAATGTCAAGAAAATTCATTTAATGTATGAAATTTGTATGTAGCTAACTTCGCTCATTAAATTGGTAATAAGTATGGATAAATTTTTCCGGAAAACAGTTTTTTTCTTACGACAATCATTTTGAATCACATGGTATGTTGTGTTGAATAATTCCGAACGCAAGGTTGTTTGCTGTGCATCTATGAAGTGATTAGGTTGCTTCATGTCTAGACGATTAAAATATGCAATAAATTCTCTTTAATGGCAATTAATAAATAGCAAGTGTTTTTTTCCAATAAAGATGCGTATAAAGAATTTCTATAATTCTATTAATCATTGACACCATTTCGTATGAGCAAATATTACTGGAAAATCGCTGTTTATTACTTTATAAATACAAGATATTTTTTTTATATGTATATATTTATAATAATAGTAATTATTAATATCGCTGTTATTTCCCGAGAAATATTCGATTTGCTACCCGTATCCATTAGTAACTTTTAAGATACTTCTAATCACGAATTGTACATAAAACTAAATTTACTGCATAAATAACTACTTTGAGGTTGTATCTCTGAATTATTGATAGTTTAAAATGAGTACTCTAAATATAGCACGTGCGAATTCCAAGAACGTTCTTTTATGATAACAATCAATCTTCATTTACTGCCGGCAAATCTGAAATTAAACTCATTTTAAAGTTGAAATGTTTAGCCAATATTATATAAATATAAGCCAACTTAAATATTTTATACCGAAGTTAAACAATTTATATATGTATATAGCTAATGACCACATAGTAATTTTCGTTTCTTATCATTAGTTGCGTTTATACAGTAAAATGTGATTGAAGTACAACCAAATTTAGATAAATTTCTGAAGATTTTTTTTCACATCTGTCAACTGTCAGCTGTCAAAATTCATTCCTTCGCGCCTGTGAAGTCCTTTAATTGATTTTAAGCCATTTAAAAATTTAATAAACACCCAAAATAGATGCTATATTTGATGTTAATCTGGTGATTAATATAGATAACTCATATAGATAAGTGTTTTAAAACTTTATAGTTTCATTTATCGTGATTGTGGAAACTTCCGAAATTTAACTCCTTTAAAAATGTTGTTTTACGCTTTAGTTGTATCTCGTCTGGAATATACAGCATTAATATGGTGTCCCATCTATTTAGCTCGTATTGTAACTCATCGAATCTGTTCAACGTAGATATTTAAAGTTTCTTTACTTCATGTATGAAGGATCGTATTCACCTAGAGGTTATGACTATTCACTGTTCTTGACTCAATTTAATTTCTCTTCTCTTTATACCAGGAGAATGGTACAGATATTCATTCATTCCGGGCACTTGAGCTAGGTGCTCATTGTACCATCCCTAACAGCCAGAAATATTACATAGGTATTTTTAAAAATATATTTTATAAATATTTTTCGTGAGAGGTTTTTGAATATATTTTTCATATTTTTTTCTAAATATAGATAAAATATTCAATTAAAATATTTATTCCATATCTTAAAATTAATGTAAGCGCTATATTTTTTCTAAAATATTTGTAAAATATTTATATGAAAATTGAGATTTTTTTTATGCAATCTATTTAATCTGTCTAAATGAACTAAAATTGTTCTTGGTTATTTAGAATGTATAACGTCGATAACGAAAAGTTGAAACATACATCGAGTTGTCTAAAAGGCAAGAACTTGTTTTTTCACACTCACTATACAAGTTAATAATCAATAATTCTGGCATCTTTTAAGGCATACTGAAGGTTTATCAAATTAATAACTATTTTTAATTGAAGTGTTCTAAATAAAAAACAAACGTATTTATTATCATTTTTATTTGAATAAGCCAATAAAAATGAAAAATACTCATTTTTAAGTCTAGCCTTGGCTGGTGCCAGGTACAACCCTATGGCTTTTTCATATCTTCGGTAGTGGCGCTCTCATAGCGTTTCCTTGTGGCCTCTAAAACAATGCCAATTGTATTAGATCATACCATAAATAAAACATCGTACAGCATTATCAACACTACTAATACATTTGGAGCATTTACAATAATTGGAGTGGTAGCTACATTCTAATACTTACGATACTTATTTTTACTTTATTTCATAATATTTGAAAACATTCCACGTACAAACAATAAAACAACACAACGTATTCTAACCTCTACTTGAGGTTATGACGTTTATCTATCGAGATGAATCTCTTAAGCAAATCAACTAGCAATTTATCTGGTAGATGCAGTACAAATATGATGCATAAAATTCCTACAATTATATTATTAAACGATTTCTGTACATAGCGATATTGAGCATTCCAATTATCTTATAAATGCCATGACATGTTCAAAGTTTTGCTTACCTCGTAGTCACCACAAAAACTAAAACACACCCCGCAACAATTAATTACACAGTTAACCCTAATCTGCCCTAATCGTATACTATTATAAACTATAACATGTAACGGACAAACGAATGAAAACGTTGATGATACGCACGTGCGCGTATGCATTCTATGTACCTAATCCATAGACGCATAAACAATACTAAATCATATAACACCGGCACCGTAATGAATAGAGGTGTTGACGTTCGCAACTTACAAAAATTACAAATAATATAATACAAAACCCAAATATATTAATAGAAAAGTTACAGCGCTCAATTTAGATACTAATTAAATCATATTAGATATATATTATCTAATTTAATCTTTAAACTATCATTTTAAATAGGTACATACCTACTTAATATGTATGCATATTTTACCTATTTTATATTATTCGTCCTACGCACCAAATGTACAAAAGCAAAAATTCAATCTTTTTTTTTATATGAAATAAATATTTACAGAAATACAAAGCAAAATATTCTTGCAGAGTTATGAAAAATATATTGAGAAAACATTTGCAATAAAATATTATTAATGCTACATAACATATATATTTTTTAAATGTTTTCCTAATATATTTTCTATAATATATTTTATGCATATTATATTAATATAACTAATATTCAAGAAAGATTTAATATTTTTTAAATATTTATAAGATATTAAATAAATATAGTTGGTCACTGAGGATCCCTATTGATTCTCTTATTTCCACTCGAGCAGCTTGGTGTTCTCTATAAAGCCCAGTATCTTGCCCAGTGGAAACTTGAGGACCTTCGAGGGCTCCAATAGATCTCTCCCGAAATACCTTCAGTTCCTCACATGTGCAGATTACATGTAAACTCGCTTCCTCCTTTAGTTCGCATCTTCTACACTACGGTTCGCTTACCCGGCCTTTGTTGTATAGATGCTTTTTCAGAGGACAGTGTCCAGTTACCAACCCAGTAATGGTTTTAACTTCTTTCTTACTGCGCCTGAGTAGGTTATCAGAGAAACTAACATCCCCATCCCCTATCAGCGCTTTGGTATGGAGTTGACCTTCAGTCGACTTCAATTTCTTTGTACTTTCTTTATCTAACCAGGTCCAGATCTCCCTTCATGCGGAATCCTTAGTAATCCCACATACGGGCTCTGGACCTATGAAGGGTCTCTTAGAGCCCTCTTTAGCTAGTTCGTCGGCTATTACATTGCCCTTTATATCCTCATGTCCCGGCACCCAAATCAGAGACACGATGTAGTCTCGTGCCAGTGCATTTAGGGATTGTTTGCAGTCCCTAACTAGTTTTGACCTAGTTACGGGGTTTGAGACTACCTTAATGACAGCCTGGCTGTCAGTCATTATATTAATTTTCCTCCTCATGTAGCTTCCTTTTGCAATCATTTCTGCACAGGTTGCAAGGGCGAATACCTCTGCCTGGAAGACCGTTGTATGTTTCCCAGGCTTATGGATATCTTTTGATTAGGACTGGGCCCACAAATACCGGCTCCTGTGTCCTGGCTGGATTTGGATCCGTCCGTGAACCAGTTATCATTAGCAGTGATCTCACTACGTGCTTGATCTCTGTTCGGTATGGAGATTTTCACCTTTTCAGTGAAGATAATTTCGGATGCCATGCTGTCCGTGGGCATTTGCAGCAAAATGGCCCGTCCAGCATCATACCCGTAGTATAAGTGTGCCCTCCCACCCTGAGGTTGTTGGCTTTCAGTCTAAGGATCGCATTCATTGCCTCCGCTCTCACATAAAGCTCCAGCGGGGGGAGGCCCACAATGGTCTCCAAAGAGGCTGTCCCTGTGCTGTTAATTGCACCAGTGATACCCAGCAATGCCTGTCTCTGGACAGCGGTTAGTAGCTTCACTGCGGAGGACACGTCTGTCCTCCTCCACCAGACTACTGCCCCGCATGTTATCGCTGGTCTTATCACGGCAGTATATAGCCAACGGATCACCCTCGGCTTTAATGCCCAGGTTTTGCCAGCAATTCTCTTGCGGCCCAAGAATAGTTGTATAGCCCTGGTCGTAGTGATTTTTCCAGCTCAGTTTCGCATCGAGGGTAACACCCAGATACTTTACTTCCTTGGTTAATTGTAACTCCTGCCCAAACTGTCTAACACCGCCTAGGTCATTGAGTTTTCTCATGTTGGTAGAGGCAACCAACTTTGTTTTTTTTGTGGATTAACTGAGAGTCCTTGTGAAAGGCATCATTCGCAGTGCATTACGAATGATGCCCGCCACCACGCCCGGGAACTTCCTTCTAGCTACGATGACAATGTCATCAGCGTACCACTGCGTCCATATTCCTTTGTCGTTTAATGATCTTTAACGAGATCATCCACGACCAAGCTCCATAGCAGCGCTGACAGTACTCCCCCTTGAGGACACCCTCTAGTGGTCCTCATGGCGATATTTTTATCTAGCATCTTGGCATAGACTACTCTGCCTCTTAGCATGCAGTCAACCCATCTGCTAGTCGTGTGGTCAATGTTCCGGTCCATTAAAGATCGGTTGATCGAAGCCGTTGATACAGATAATAAAGTTTCTATTTTCTTTGCTCCACAACGATCTTGATTGCGCGCAGTTGCTTCGTAAAATAAATTTTCTAGTCTCTAGATTTAATTCCAGATCATCCTCTACGTTTTACTGCGATTTTTCTCGTACTAATCTCCTTCTCAGATCCCCGGTGCATCTCATCTGCTCAATTTTTAATCTTATTTCGGAGACATGCGACATTAATGCTGCTAATTCTTACTTCGTATGTTAACACGTTCTTGTGCCCTTGCTTTTAGTGGCAACCTCTGTATACAGGGTGTATCAAATAAAAAAGTAAATTTTGCTTGGGTGTTAACTACACGACATATAAAGCACAAACCCGCCGAAACCGGATTTCATCATTAAAGAATAAAAAAAGTAAAATTTAGAGCCAAAAATTCTTTAGTCCGGGCCTGATGCAAGGAAACGTCATGTTAAGCACCCGCTAAACGTGGTATTATGTATAAATACATTGCACTCATTTAGTATTATTCTTGATGGTATGCCGTAAGGTCATTTAACGTCATTCTGAATAAATAAAGGCCCTTGTAAAAATAGCGAAACTGAGGCATTTTAAATTTCTTCTTTTTATAAAATAAACATTCTTTATTTGCTAAGAGAATTCTACGTAAGTCTACAAAGTATTATTTTTAATATCCTGATAAGACGTTCGAGTTTCACCGGGTATGCGACTTCAGTAGCTACAAAAAACGTAAATATTTTTCTTTTGCTTTGTCGAATCGAGTGTTAGTTGTCCATAAACGGTACCACATGAATCTGAGTTATTTCTTTTGGATTTATTTAATCATATAACGCAAAATGAATTGATTCGAATTACACAGAAATAAATGTGGGTACAGAAAATTTCCAAACACGCCTTTTTACTATGATATCGCGCGAAAATGAATCTATACATTCCCGCGCTTTTGCCGATGCGTCAAGCTTCGATTTTCTTTATATGAAATCATGATGGTCCTAAAAGGGATCGTTTTTTCGAGACGGGAAGAATTTAAATAAAATGTTCGAAATGGCTTGCACTCCAAGCGGCGATCCACACAAAACTAACAGCGGTAATGGCTGAATGATAGTGGTATGTGGGGGGTATACTCGGGACAGCATTTAGGTTGGGCACAGGTGCGGCTCTAGCCCACGGCATTTACAAAATATTTTTTTTTCTCGTTAATGCTTACAGATAGACCCCCTGTGCATTAAGACTTTTTGATTGTATATGATTACAGCTGCTCCATATTATTATATTTACCTCTATATCTGATACACCCTGTATATAAGTTATATTTTTTCTTTTGCGATAATCGTTTTTTCAAATGAAAAATGCTGTATATTTTTATGTTGTCGGGTACAATTGAAAGGCATCTGTCAAGCGTACCTAAATTAATAACTTCATAACAATAGATTTTATAAGCAAAAACTAAGATAGTATCAATCTATCAATAATAAAATTAAATATTCCAGTTGATTTAAATATCTACTAAACAAAAGAATTTTCGTCAAATCTATCTTTATTCAATTGCTTGCAGTCATCGCTGATTCCTTTTTTCTTTTTTCAGGATCAAGTCTTCGATAAACAGCTGTACGGTCTGCTGGAGAGTTATACGCACAAGATCAATCATGGATATATGTCGACCTTCTTAATTTTGCTTGCCATTCTCATGACGACCCACCTATTATTGGTTCTTAGTAAAAATATGGTGAGTTTTGCTAATATTGACGTAAATAAACTACCTTTTTCCCCCTTGAGAAAACTATTTGCTTATACGAAAGAATTCACATCGTATTCTCGCTGTGAAATGGGTACGTAATCAAAATACTCGAACTAATTTCACCTTAAAATGATAATCAAACAATTATTAACTTATCGTCCCATCATTGGAGAGCCAATTGCGGGCAATCAATGTGAAAGAATAAGTGTAAATGAGTATGATTTGTTATCTGGATTCGATAGTGGAAAAGGAATGTTATCTTTTCTATTTATACAATATAAAATAAAAGAATATTGTAATATGTATTTCTAATGCAATAATAAAGATTGTAGTGGGATAAATGTAGTGAAAACTGTCCTTAAAGCTAATTTCTCAGTTTTTTTTTGCTCTACAGAGCAGTAGCGTCTCATAACTTTTTGCACACAGGAAGCAACTGTGTTTCTAATCTATTACTGGCTTAATTAAGTAATGCATTTTCGCATTTAAACGTTTTAAATGTACTTATTATTTTTATTAAGAAGCTGGATATCTTGGTTACTTGCTTTCAAAGCAAAAAATAGAACTGATTTCTGAAAAAGATGGGTGAACTGAATCCGTTTAGCGGAAACACTGCTGCTAAGTTATCATTTCGGATTCACGACCAGTTCTTCAAACGCCACAACTGCAATTTACATCTAAAGCAATATTAGGTTAATTGATTTGAATGTAAAATCATAAAATAATGTGTCGTGTTTGTTACGAAGATTTTAATTTTACATTTAAATTAACTACACCCGAATATGTTACAATTCTAAGAGTAAGTTAAGTAGACCTACCATCTTTGAAAGTGGCTCCTGTAAGTTGTGGGATTCGATAGTGTAAAAGGAACGTTATCTTCTATACAGGGTGAGTTTTTTTTTTTTTTTGAGACAACGGAATATCTCTAAAACACTGCATCAAATCAAAAAAAAGATCTCGTTTACTGAGTGCAAAGATTAATGATAGGCGGTTTGGACGAAATGAATTTTGGTCCTAGGCGTCAAGATCTCCAGATTTAGTTAGATCAAATTAACCCTAGATTGTAGAACATCCTGTATGATTTTGTTTACTTTTTATTCTTTGGTTAGAGGACTTGCATCTTCCACAGTCAGTATAAAATCTCTCTACAGTAAAAGGTACTGTATGGCTGTTATACGCATTTAATGCATCATATTTTTTTTTGCGTTTCTCCACAAAAACCAAAATAACACTGAAACTGTGGCCGATAGGTAAGTAGCTGTTTTATAAAATTGGCTTTAAAATGCCTAATAGAACTTAAAAATGATGAAGTTATTTTTTCGAAATAGATCATCTAACTATACTCAACTCCATAGTTTCAAAATGAAGATATTGCAAATTCACAAATATTTAATGGACAGGTTCCGTGAATCTATACATATACTTATTGGTAGTTTGGTAGAGCGCTTTATTTGTGAGGTGTATGTTTATTTATTTAAAACTAGCAACGCAGATTTTTTTTTCACAGTTGGCTGAAGGTAATGTAGATATGGTAATCATAGATCTGGTACTCTATGGCATGTTGTCTATACTATCCATCTGCGGGCTCATCGTATCCGAGAAGTACGTCAAAGGCCATCCGAGGCTTCTGGTTGCATTATCTGTAGCAGCGTTCGTGCTTCTTTTGCTGACGAACATCTTAGTTCCAATCGTCCATTATATCTTGGCAGAAGAAGGAGAACAAATAGCCTTCCGTCCAATCTACACAGCTGTTCTTATAATCTCCTGTTACGTGTTCTTCCATATAACGTCTGATGTAGTGGCCATCCTCTTGGGTGCTTTAGTCACAGCGATCCACATCGTCATCTTGGTCGTGATCACCTACCCTGACGGGTTGACATTGGAAAGGGTAAGTCGACAAGGATTTTGAAATTTTCGGAGCCTCTCTCATATATATACAGGGTGTAACAGCGGTAACGCCGTCGTCTCTGGTGGTCAAATGGTAACAATTTTTGAATTATTGTATATTAGGATGTATGTAGGTGGATCAGATCTACAATTTAAAAATAATATGCAATATACAGGGTGTTCCAAAATTTAGCAGCGCATCAAAGTTATGTTTTTCTTAATGGAACGCCCTGTATTTTATGGCATTTTTGAAGTGTACACTAAAACTAGAAACAATTTTATTTAAGGTTCCCTATACTAATTTTTATAGTTATGAGATATTTCAATTTGTTTAAAAATGGAATGTTGCAAAAAAAGTTTTGTATCTCGGAAACGAATTAATTTAGAAAAGTGAAATGAAAACCGTAAAAAGCAAATCCTTTGACTGATTGAATGCAACATTCAACGTTGTCCAGTAATTCTACAGGGTGTTCAAGTACCAAAGTCAAAGTTTGTGAATTTTACTCATGCGTAACTTTGTTATTTTAAATGGAACACCCAGCATATTTTTACGTTGATAGACAGGAATTTTTATTTTCTTTAAACCAGTATTAGGAGTCCCTATACCCATCTCGACTAGTTTTTAAGTTATTTGGGTTTTTTAGGTGGTTTAAGTAAATTGTCATTATCTTACGTTAATTTAATCTAGGTAGCTGGTAATTTTTTTTAATGTGTATCCAGTTAGCACCATGAAAGCATACTCGTTGCAAGAAAGAACTGATATGATTTTAGTTATTGGTGAGTGTCAGGAAAATTGCTTCCTTGCGTCTTGGGTGTATGCGCAGAAGGACCCTAATCGAAAACATCCAGATAAAAGGATATTAAAAACACTGTTGGACAGATTTCGTACCACAGGCAACGTTGCCTATATAAAGCGACATAAAACAACAATTGTAAGCGAAGAAAATGAATTTGCGGTATTAGGAGCAGTAATTGAAGAACAGCATAGCGGCAAGAAAGATTGCTAAGGAATTGGATTTAAGTCACATGACTGTATTTAGGATCCTGAAAAAACACAAATACCATCCCTACCACTTTCAACGCCACCAACAATTATACCCTATGGATTATGAGCGAAAAGTTGATTTTTGCGTGCGGGCGCTCGATAGATACGCAGAAGATAATGATTTTTTTAATTATGTTCTATTCACTGACGAATCCACATTTCATAATAACAGACTAGTAAACTGTCACAATTTCCATTATTATGATACCGAAAATCGTCATCTTTCTCATACCTTGGATCGGCAGCATAGGTGGAGTTTGAACGTGTTTGGATGCATTATAGGTGATTATGTAATTGGTCCACATTTCTTCAATAGACGCCTAAATGGAAACGAATTTCTAAGCTTCCTTAAAAGGGACTTTTGTACCCTTTTGGAAAATATTCCCTTAAATATTAGAAACCGGATGTGGTTTCAACTAGACGGGGCTCCTAATAGGTGGATCGGAAGAGATAACACCAAATATGCTGAGGAACGTTAGAAGAGCATTTGAAAAAAGAGCTATGTTGTGCATTAGAGAAAATGGCAATTATGTTGAATGCTAGTGCTTTCTATTTATTTTATTGCGTTTTTTTTTTCCTTATTTTATAGATACATACAAAAATCCCTTGTTATTACCTTTTTATACAAAAATTTTTACTGTTGTTTTGTTTAGTTTGTATTTACTTCTTAGCGTTTATGATGAGGTAAATTATGAAAAATAAAGTTTCTTCGAATAGTAAAATTAATTAAATAAATCAATGTAGACATACACCGGATGTTCCATTTAAAATAACAAAGTTAGGGACGAATAAAATTCACAAAGTTTGTTCACCAGCAACTAAATCATATTAGCTCTTTCTTGCAAGGAGTATGCTTTCATGGTACTGACGGGATGCATGGCAAATTGACACATTCAAAAAATCACCAGCTACCTAGATTAAATTAAGGTAATGACAATTTACTTAGACCAATTAAAAAATCCAAATAACTTAAAAACTAGTAGAGATAGGTATAGGAACTCCTAATAGTGGTTTGAAGAAAATAAACATTCCTATCTATCAACGTAAAAATATACTGGATGTTCCATTTAAAATAACAAAGTTACGCACGTGTAAAATTTCACAAACTTTGACTTAAGTACTTGAACATCCTGCATACTACTAGAAAACGTTGAATATCGCATTCAATCAGCGAAAGGATTTGCTATTTACGGTTTTCATTTCACTTCTCTAAATTAATTCGTTTCCGAGATACAAAACTTTTTTTGCAATATTGCATTTTTAAACAAATTGAAATATCTCATAAACTATAAAATTAGGTATAGGGAACCTTAAATAAAATTGTTCTAGTTTTAGTGTACACTTCAAAAATGCCATAAATACAGGGGTTCCATTATGAAAAACATAACTTTGATGCGCTGCTAATTTTGGAACACCCTGTATATTGCACGTTATTTTTTAAATTGTAGATCTAATCTCGCCTACATATATCCCAATATAAAAAAAATTCAAAAAATTCTTGCCATTTGACTAACCGCCGTTACCGGCTGTTACACCCTGTATATTTGTAATGGAATGCATACTCAATACTATTTAAAGGTAACATAATAATTACTGTTATATGTTTAAATAAAAAAAACAGTATAACAAAAAGGATATAAAATGTAGCAGCAAACAGCCAGATGATGTCCAGTGATGTAAGGAATCTCTGCATTTGGCAGTCATTCAAAGCATTTTCCTTCAGATATCCCTTCAGGAGTAAAGATATCAACATGAAACACTACACTCGAAATGAATATTAAATGTGTAATATTTTACAATATTATGACAGATCAAGTGGATCCAAGTTCAATTCAAGTGAACATTTCTCATTTTTTACAGTGTACTGAGTCACTAAATCAGTCTAATAAGTTTGTATATGCATTGGCATCCAATTGCTTTGATATGTAACAGAAAGACATGAATTGCTGGAAAATCGGTTTCGGTACAATCATGTTATAAATGGTCTTACTTTTTGTGTACAGTAATGAATTTAAGATTTAATTTTAACATATAGTAATAATTTTAAAAATTTAAATGTATTTTCTCATGATCAAAGAAGCTAACTTTATAATTTAATGTAAGGTGATTCAAAAATTTGCATAATTATTTATTTTTAATTGCGTTGAAATTCGACAGTCCATTCGGTCCATGGCATTCGCATGTAGTAAACATGCATATCCTCTCGCGTCGTCGAAATTAACGGATTCGCGACGTTGCGCCATTCGAAGACAATCGCTTTCAACTCGGTAAAAGTTCATTGAAACGATTCCAACAACCAACTTCCTCAGAGGCAGACGTCCAAGTTGTTGTAAAATTAACGGCTATTTTGTAAAACCAATTTTTCCAAATTACAACCAAATATTGTTAATCGTTAAACAAATTTATCAATTAAATACTATCCAATACCTTTACTTTGGGTAATTTAACATAAAATAAGTGTTAAAATTTAAATGTATTTTCCATGATCTAAGGCGCTCCTTTATTATATTAATTGTAAGGTGATTCCAAATTTTGCAATAATTATTTATTTTTATTTCGTTTAAACATTCGACAGTCCATTCGGTCACATGGGCATTCTCATGTATTAAACAATGCATATTTCCCTGGCGTCGGTAAAATTAACGGACATTCTGCGACAGTTGGACCCCATGTCGAAGACAATCGCTTTCAAGTCGGTTAAAAGGTTTCAATTCGAAACGATTCAACAGCCAACCTTCCTCAGAAGCAGACGTGTCTCAAGTTGTTTGTAAAATTTAACGGCTATTTTGATAAAATCCAATTTTATTCCAAATTACAACCTAAAAAATAATTGTTAATTGTTAAACAAAGTTTATCACTTAAATATTATCCAAATTACCTATTACTTTTTAATTTTCCTTCAACGACGATTTTCCCGAGTAATGTTCCTGTCCTTATCGAGCCATCCATCCTCCGTGATCTGAAGTACCTACGATGTACCAGGGCCCCTATCCGATACCCGACTATTCCAGACCACTCCGATGTCCGCAGAATTCGTCCTTGTAGAAGGTATTCCTCGTCAAATCTACCTAAAAATAAACGTATTATATATAATCTAAATTTAATTATACTTATAAGAAATTTCATATTAATATGTTCAGCAAATTTTGGGGTTAGGAATTTGTTTGTATCATTGCTGAATGGTTTGCACTCACTTGGGGAAATTTGTATAAGTTGGTAGTATTCTAGGTTAATAAGTAATAATATCCAGTAATTTATTATCAAGATTGGCCATTCTGTTTCACACGTCTTTTTAAGCCTAGCTTAACTCCCGTTTGAACGTTCAGAAAGTGCGGGAATTTTAAAATTTTAATTTAAACGTATTCACGTTGTCGACAATGAATTTATATTACAAAAGGTGGAAGTACTAATAAAAGCTTAGTGTTATTAATTAAGCGGACTCACGTACTTACCTGAGATAATATAATATCTTTAGATTTATGTCTGATTTCACACAAGTTCACATTTAGAATTTTTTTTAAATAAAACCACTTTTATTCGCACTTAAATGTTTTCATTATACATGAGAGATTGATCACTATTGAGGTACAACATTGTCGTACGCACGATGTCAGGGAAGCTGGTAATTAAAAATGCAATTTGAATGAGAGGACATTTTTGGCAACAGTCTTCCATGCCATCTCCACACGTACTGAGAGAATAAGAGGGGAACTACTAGCTATTCGTTATTTTTTTGATGTGAACGTGCTTCAATCAGAAATTCTCGCCCTGCATGCCATCTGGCTAGTGAGAGAGCACACTTCTAATTCAAAATTAATAAATATAGATGACGCTGGGATGTATCAAATTTGATTTTTACTAATTTAATTAATGTATTTCTTTTAAATTTGCTTTTTTTTAAAACCGTGCTGTATGCCTACTCTGTAGCGTACAATATCCTTTTCAGTTTGTGCGGACGTGTTTGTATTGATCTCTTGAACGGTTTCGGGATACACTTCAGACAGTTGATGGAGATCATCAAGATGCGAAGCTGCCTGGACAAGTGGTCTTCCATCGAACCTACCGTCACTTTAAAGGCGGAACAAGAACAAAGGGTAATAAAACTTGTCGAACGTTGAAACGTTGGTGGAAATCATTTCGTTTTTGTTATGTTGCAGAAGAAATTGATGTTGAGTATAATACCCAAGCATCTGGCGGACAAGATGTACCAGAAGATATACGATGCATATGTGAACAAGAAGTATACGTTTCAAGAGTAAGATTTTTTTAAATTGCAAGATATTATGATTATACCTGTTAATTCGCGCGGGTCGGGAAATCCCTCTTGATTGAACTATGTTTCGGGACGAGATTTCCCATATACCGATGCTTATCTGGAACTCGGGAAATCGGGATAAAGTTTTTTGCTTTACATGCAAGTAGTTTTTTTATTCTTATTTTAATATGTTTATATAACATATTTTTACCATATTTAATATATTCCACATATTAATTCTGTGAGACACATACATATTACATAGGAACCCCGACGCTTCTTAATCGCGTCAAGATTAGAAAAAAATTAAAAACTTAAAAAAATTAAAAATTGATTTTTTTTTTAAATGAAAAATAAATTTAATTTTTTTAAATAAAAAAAAATTCCTTTTTTTCATTTTCTTTTTTTTTTATTAAAAAAAATAAACAAAAACATTTTTTTTTATTTTTTAAAATTAAAATTTTGAAATTTTTGGATTTTTAAATTTTTCAATTTTTTAATTTTTAAATTTTCCAATATTTTAGCAATTTCGAATTTTGAAATTTTTACTGTTTAAAAAATTTTTCAGTTTTTAAATTTTGTTTTTTTTTTAATTTTTTAAGTTTTTAATAAAAAATAAAATTCATTTTTCATTTTTTTTATTAAAGAAATAAAAAACCATTTTGCTTTTAAAAATTTAAATTTTGAAATTTTTAGATTTTTGGATTTTTAAATTTTTCAATTTTTTAATTTTTGAATTTTCCAATATTTTAGCAATTTCGAATTTTCAAATTTTTACTTTAAAAAATTTCAGTTTTTAAAAATTTGTTTTTATATATGTTTTAATAAAAATAAAATTCATTTTTCATTTTCATTTTTTTTATTAAAAAAAATTAAAAACCATTTTTTTTTATTTTTAAAAATTATATTTTGAAATTTTTAGATTTTTGGATTTTTAAATTTTTTAATTTTCGAATTTGCCAATTTTCCAATATTTCAGCAAAGTTCAAATATAAAATTTTTATAATTTCGAAATTTTAAAATTTTAAATTTATAGATTTTAAATTTTTTTAATTTTAAAAAAATTCAGTTTTTTTATTTTTATTTTTTTAATGGTTTAAGTTTTTAATTCTTTTTCTTTTTTTTAATTTTTGAATTCTCCAATATTTCAGCAACACCAATGTTTGTCCTAACTCTTGACGCGATTAAGAAGCGTCAGAGTTCCTAATAATTAATAATATGTGCCTTACCGAACTATGATTTTATAATATGTGGAATATATGGTAAAAATATGTTATACAAACGTATTAAAATAAGAATAAAAAAAAAACAACTTGCATGTAATGCAAAAAACCTTAACAGTGTCTAAATGAATGCGCCAGCGGTATACAAAAATACCTGAAATGCACAATGGACGAATATTGATATCGCAGTTCTTAGTTGCTAGGCAACAACTAATGCCACCCTGATTGGGCGTGGCTGACATTGCAAGTTCCGATGACGTAACGCATTCTTCACTATTGAAATTCATCTAAAATTTTCCATCCTATGAAACAAAAAATTCTCCTTATAAATTATACAAAAATAATAACAAATGTGGGTAAATCAAAAACAGATTGTACATAATTTGTTTAGAGTTTTGTCGCTGCTACACTTCTGCTTTCATTGATTTTTTGATATTTTTAAGTTTTTTTATTAAAAAAAAAGCTTATTATTTTGAACGACTTCAGGAAACCATACATAGAAGAATACTCGAATGTGACCATACTATACGCAGACATCGTGAACTATACCCACATGACCACCACCCTCAAGTCCCTTCAATTAGTTACCACGTTGCACGATCTGTTCAGCAGATTTGACGATGCTTCTAAGGTATGTGAATAATCATTTGCCCTCGCATCGAAAGATCACCCCTAAAAATGAACACAATTATGCTAAGGCTTGTATATCATCCACAGGATCTCAACGTGCAACGTATAAAGTTCTTGGGAGATTGTTATTATTGCGTGGCGGGTTTGCCTGACGCAGAAGAGGAGGAACAGCAACGCTCTTCTATCACTCGAGAAGGCCACGCCGATGCCTGCGTCATGCTGGGACTCACCATGATACAGAAAATCCAAGATATTAGGTAATAGATTTTTTTTTCTTGAAAGAATCTAAAGGATTAGCGATTATCATAAAATCTACTTCTTAGGAACGAATATAACTTGGACATAAATATGCGGATCGGAGTTCACAGCGGGAGCATCATAGGTGGGATCATAGGCACCACCAAATGGCAATTCGACATCTGGTCCAACGATGTTTACATAGCGAATAGGATGGAGACAACTGGGAAGGCAGGGTAAGTTCATTACGCTTAGTAATTTTGGACCACCATTTAAAGCATACATTCCAGGATGGTGCACATCACCAAACAAACCAAAGATCTCCTAAAGCACCATTATAATATAACGCCATCGGATGCAGGAAGCCGCGACCTAGAATTGAGTAAAACGGCAAATCGAGTGTTTTCTGATATCTCCAGAGGTAAAATCTGTTGTTTTGATTTAAATACGAGACAGCTACAACACTTAACACTTGTTCATTTATTCGCATATGACTCGTACACAATTGTATTTGTAACTACCCAGGTAGCACACAATATTTTTGAAATATGTATTTCATATTTTACAAATATTTTTGAGAAATATTTCCAACATAAACAACACATTTATATAATATTTGTTTGTAACTGCGCATATATATTTAAAAATCATATTTATTATACATAGAAACAATATTTATATCACATATTCCAAACCCAAAATTAACATTCAACATATAAGCAATATTTATAGAATATTGCGAGTTTTATATTGATTGCAAAATATTTTTTGAATATTTATTTTATAATCGTTTTCCAATACAAGCGACAAGCACGCGTGCATCACGTGAGTGGAGTGATAGCCGTGGTAGTTGAGAAGCGTGAAAAAAAAACGAAGGAATGTTGATATTCAAAAGGTTTGTATAGTTTTGCACTGTTTTGTGGTCCATGATTATGGGTTATATAAGAAAAGAAGTCGTTGTGAATAAACATTGCACTGATTATAATCGGCAACTGATGGTAAGTGTCGTAATTATAAAAATGAATAGGTTAAGAACTGTTACAATGCAGGTGTTACTGCATGTTTACAAAAATAATATTGCAGGTTAGAGGTATGTCGTCCAACTCGAGATTGTCATTAGTATCATTTAGTCAAACACGCACTTAAAAAATATGAAATTAGCAGCTTACAAAATGGAGATATGCATAATAAATATCAAAATATCGGTGAAAATACTGGGGATATTGCAAAATATAGTAAAAACAGCAATTGATGGTAAGAGGAATGGTTACACGATGCAGTACATTAAGAATTTTTTTTTTGTAGTAAAGATGAGAGAAGGATGAAACAACAAGAATGAGACAAATGCTGTTATGACAGCGATGATGCGGATAGACAAGGTTTTTTAAAAGTAGTACAATAAATATATACATGTTTCGTATTGTTTTATGTAAATTTTGTTTCCTGAATATAATAGTTGCATAAAAACTTTCATCAAGGTTTAAAATACTGCCAAAAATATATATTACGTGAATATTTCGATTTTAGCTATCAGCTAGTGGTAAGTTGTACAGTATATGAGTAGTAAGATGTTTTTGCACAAAAGTTGACGTATTGCAGATGTCTTGAGGCGGTTGTTGGTATGGAATATTTGCTGAAAAACAATGTACAATTGTATATATATCAAATTTATTTCAGTTGTCACAAGGATGAGATCGACATTCGAGGGTACTAGATGAATCATTAAAAAGACAGTAGGACAAGGACAAGTGTAGGACAATCAAAATCTTGTATATCTAAGTAATGTGCATTTGAATTATTTAATCTTTAAAATAAAAAAAAATTAGCACGCTTTTTTATCTTGTAGAAGTATGCTGTCCAGCATTAACCCATGTTTTGTATATGTATGTTGTTAACATGTAGAGTATGTTGAGAATTACTGGTTATCTTGTGTTGCTTAAATATTGCTAATCCATATTTTTTATTTTGCAATAGAACCTCTCGTTACCGGAATTATATTCACAAAAAAAGTTCACATGTAATATTTTATCTCTTCTCGATTATCTCAAATTTACTTCATTAGTCCGATACTGAAGTTCTACTGTACATAGGAATGGTGTTGTGACATAATCTCTATGTATTTTCTAAGTTTTACAGCAATAATTAGAAAGTTATTTAGTTTATTAGCATCAATATCCGAACTGAAATCTCACTCGATCCCAAATTGTTTCCTATTCGAAGATTTGAGTTCTGATCTGTATATCAATGCTTTATAATTATTGTTGCAAATGAAAAATCATATAGCAGATACTTTCACGAGATCATCACATATATAACGTGTGTATAAATTGTCTACACGTAGCAACATACTTCGTTCGTTCCTGAATCGAAAATCTAAATGGTAAAATATTGTACTATGCTTCATAAGTCTTCACGAGGTTCTTGAAGTTCGGTTTTTTAGTTCCTTAATAAGCGTTTGTGTTCGTTATTTGTCGGTATAGATAGCTACAATTTTGAATTTAGAAGATTTCTTATTCCTGTTTTTTCGTAAACAGTTTCCTTTTTATTTTAGAGCCTGGTTTCAACATTTCTTTATAAGCATCCTCTCATGAAAAACACATTTGGCAACATTGTAGGACAATGACTTTGTATTCTAATTTGATTTCAATCAAAACCATTACTGTCAAATTTTGACATTAATCTGAAGTGTTCAATTTTATGCAAGCTCTGCTCTTTTTCGTGATTACTCGTATTCTCTTGATTAGTTTTTCTGTTTCAGTGTTTTTATCGTTCTCGTATTATTGTTTTGTTTATTTACAATGGTTTTTACATTTAATGGATAAGCCGATATGTATATGGTATACGGTTTTTGCAATGGAAATGCTAACATGGCAGAACAGGAATATCGCGTCGTTTCCAAACCGAGACATCCTACTGGAAACGTATTTCGACGGCTGGACAACGTCTACGTGAAACTGGTTCATTTAAGAAAAGAAATGTCAACGCTGGTCGACCTAGACAACGGTGTTCATTACAACTGGAAGAGGAAATTCTAGACTCAGTACATGAAGATCCCTCCGTCAGTACTCGACAGTTGGCGTCCACATTCAATATCCGCAGTAATAAGACCGTTCATTTGGTTCTACGTGAAACCTTCTTTATCCATACCATATAACTAAGGTGCAGCCGCTCTATGAAAACGATAACATACACCGTTTAAACTTTTGTCATAGTATCTTAAATAGGATTCAAGAAGATGGCGACGTTTTAAGAGGTGTTCTTTGGACCGACGAGTCTATGTTTACCAGAGATGGTGTACTCAATACCCATAATTTTCACCATTGGGCAGATGAAAATCCTCATGCGTTTCGGGAATAAGGTCACCAAAGAAAGTTTACAGTTAATGTTTGGCTGGGTATAATAAATTACCGTGTCGTTGGGCCAATCTATCTGCCAAATCGACTTGATGCCAACGGGTATTTAAATGTATTAGAACAAGTTATTGACGAGATGCCATTGAATATACGCCGTGACATGTTTTACATGCATGATGGAGCTCCGGCACATTTTTCTCGTAATGTGAGAGAGTGGTTGGATGAACACTTCCCTAACAGGTGGATTGGTCGCGGTGGTCCTATCTTATGGCCTGCAAGGTCTCCCGACCTAAATCCTTTAGACTTTTTTGTTTGGGTTTCATAAAGGTGAAAGTTTACGCAACACCTCCACAAGACGCTGACGAAGTTATAGGACGAATTAACGCGGCAGTATTAGAAATTACACCGGAAAGGCTTGAACAAGTAATACAGACAATACCTCGTAGATTGCAAATGTGTTTACAAACAGACGGATATCAATTTGAACATATGCGTAGGTAATAGTGTCGCTAATTTATTACAAGAGATGCGTTCGAAAAATCAAAACTACCAATTCTGTTTTAATAAAGCTTTCTTATTGCTTTTCCCTATGTATCATTTGTGTTATCCAATTTGTCATTTGTAATTCTGGTCTGTCAATTTTGACAAGTATTGTAACTACCATTACGGTAGTATGCGACTACAGTGTTGCCAAATGTATGTTACTTTCAAGTGGCTCCTGAAGACTTATGAAGCATAGTACCATATTTTACCATTTAGATTTTAGATTCAGAAACGAAGGGAGAATGTCGCTGCCTATAGCTTTTGCGACAATTTATACACACGTATATGGATTAGCAATATTAAAGCAACATAAGAAAACCAGTATTTCTCAATATGCTCTATATATTAATTACCATATTTACGAAATAAAAAAAAAGCTCTGTCATTTCCTATATGAAATATATATTTGAAAAGAATATTATAGGTATATAAGAAAAAAATATATACAATATATATATTTGATAATATGCGAGAAATATTAGTTGGCAATATTTATGAAATAAAAAAAAAAACTGTCACTTCCTATATAAAATATATATTAGAAAAAAAGTATTTTATTAATATTTGGTGCTACCTGGGTACATTAAGGAAAAATAATATAATAAAATCTTGATCCGATATGATATACCAACAAAATCGTGTGAAAGCTGTGATCGAATTCCTTCTGAATCCGTTTCTTTTATCTAGCTTCCCCATTGCGAGGAAGAAGATGGTGAAGGAGCCAGCAATGGGATCGCAATGGACATTACGGACGGCATCGCACTAGATCCCGCGCACTTGGCCAATCATAACACACCCAATGGTACCGTGAATGGCAGAAGAGACGGCGGGAAGATATTCGCGCAGAAACGCAGAGCCAGTCTGATTCCCGGTCCGAAGAAGATAAGCGTTAAAATGCAGCCCCGATTCACTGCCAACAATGTCAGTAGGAGGACGCCGTTCATGGACAATAATCTAAACGCTTACTGCAAAACGCTGGCCGAAACTGGCAACCAAGTGCAGCAGGCTGTGGATGATATGCCCCTCTCAAAATCTGAGTAAGTCATTATTTGTTAAATTGGGAATCTTATAGCAGAAATTTGACCAGATAATCCAGAAGTGATTTCCAGAGTCAAGTAAAAATGACGTTTAATACCATGTGATTCAAAATAATTGTCGTAAGAAAAAAACTGTTTTCCGGAAAAATTTATCTAAACTTATTATCAATTTAATGAGCGAAGTTAGCTACATACAAATTTCATACATTAAATGAATTTTCTTGACATTTAGCGACATTGGCGTGCGTGTTGTAGTATCTTTCGATTATTTATCTTATATTTTTTTTCAAATCCTTTATATTTACATCTAATATCACCAACAATAGTATTTCTGAATACTGTAAGAAAATAAGGGAATTTATCTGTGGTAATAGTTCAACAAACAGGTAAAAAAATCAATATTAACATTAAGTGAAATAGTTTATTACATTTTATAATTTTATAGGCTTATCATACACTTCAGCGCAATGAGCTGTCAAAAGAAAGTTACATTTTCATCCCTATAAAGTTTCTACGGTACAGGAATTATTACCATTAGATCACGATAGGCGATTGCAATATTGTCATTGGTTTAATAACAATTTAAGGGACGATGACTTGCTAAACATATCATTTTTCTCGGATGAAGCCTGGTTTTATCTAACAGGCTATATCAATTCACAAAACTATTGTATCTGGTCTGCAGAAAATCCACACGAATTTCGAGAAACGCAATTGCATCCCATAAAAGTTGGAGTTTGGTTAGCTATGTCCAGGCAACGAATAATAGGATCAATTTTCTTCGAGGAAACTGTAACAGCCCAACGTTACCAACAAATGTTGGAACTGTTTATTGCAGAGTTACAAGAAAATGAGCTGGAAGCAGGTTATTTTCAGCACGATAATGCTCCAGCACATACTGCTCGACAAACCTGCCAATATCTTCAACAGTTTTTTGCTGACAGGTTCGTTAGAGCACAAAGATGGCCACCAAGATCGCCTGATCTAACCCCATTAGATTACTTCATGTTCGGCTATCTAAAAAAAATAGGATCTATAGAAACCGCATGCATACCATAGAAGAACTGAGAGATGCAGTTTTGTCACTTAATAATTATACTAATTGTATGTTATAATTTAAAGTAATAAGTAAATTTAGTTAAACACCAGTTAGTACTGAATTGTAAAATCATAATTTAGTAAAGAGTTAAATTAATTACATTTTATTTTTACAAGCAGAAACACCAATCCATAGTCGTTTATATAATGCGAGTTCAAATATAGGTTACGTTTTCCTTATTTATGACAGATCCGTTTACTTTCTTGTGTTCCAACACTGACTTAGTTCAAACCTTCATTACAAACACGCGGCATATACCTACACCCTGTTACTATCTATAGGAGCGGAATTGACAATCATTTTGAATCTCTGTGTATACGTCGATATTACGTCATATTGACGTCCATCGAACGTCAGTTTACGTTACTCTGCTAACTAACTGAGTTATGATAATCACCTTTCTGTTACAGTCAATGGCTCAACGCCAAAGAAATCAATCCATTGCTGTTGTTCTTTCGGAATTTCGCCACAGAGATGAACTATATCAAGCGGCCAGATCCCGTTTTCAGATATTACATCTTAAGTGACCTGCTGATTTTCATGTGCGTCGTTGCGATTCAGCATTTCGCCGAATTGGGTGAGCCACGAAAATGTTCGAATGCGTTAGTCTGAAAAACTCAAAATTCCAACGCGTATAATTATTTAATTTAATTAATTTTATTGTACAATTTTGTACCTCAGAGGCAAGCTATGTCAAATCCAAACATAACGAAGTCGAGTTAAATATGTTAATTAAGTCAATATACTGCTTCGTTATATGACAACTATGCTTTCAAAATCTTTTTGAAGTATTTGCAGAAGTTATTAAATTATTTATGATATTAAAGTAAACGCATTGTAAATTTATCCGTATTCATGTAAAGAATAACAAAAGATTTGGTAGAAGTGCTTGTTGTTTTGATTTGTTTGTAGTGCTTTACTTTCAAATAATTTACAAGAAAGTTAAATGTCAAACGATGTAAACAATGTGTTCACTTGTTATTATGTAACAATACTTGCTAGCTTGCTAATATCTAATAATTATTGCCTATGTTTTTACAAATAATAAGGCAACTAGCTACAATAAATACTTCAAATATTATTACAAATGAATACACACGCCTCGGAATATGAGCGTCCCATAATTTGCATTTCTCTTGAAATTTGTTTAATATATTCTATCTAAAAGCTGAATAATCATTTTCACAAACATACCTGAGCGTATATTACGAATGTTATTTTACCTTGTACAATAATAAAGATACCTCAAATTGTTCCAAATTGACATGTTAGGTTAAAAAGTTAGCTCTATCTGAAATGGCAATATTTCACGATTTATTCGGCATTTTTCCGTTCTACCTAGCTTCATAACATTTGTCGAACCATATTTTGACTTATTATACATGCCTTGAGTGCCCATTTATCCTAAAAACATCGCTCGGAATTTGTAGTAGGGTTTGGCAGTCATTTGCCGAATGTGTTCAACGATTTCTGCCAGAATGTGACAGGCGTTACCGACAAACATGGCAAACTCTACAAATTAACTCATTTTGGAAAAAATAACGCGTATCTACACTATTTTAGGGTTCAAACTGTAAGAGGAAACATGTAAGAAGCCTTTTCGACATGTATCCCACTCCCAAGTGGCACCTCAGCTTAGTAGCGATCGCACAAAATAGCCCAACTTTGACAACCGAAATCGATAGAAAAGACGTTCGCTTCCCGGTACCCACAAAAATCGAAACTTCGGCAAGTCTTTACGTTTTAAACACAGTTTACGAATAAATCGCGATACGACGTTGCGATACTTCACGTTCGCTTCCCTACTAGCTTACCTGGCATTTTTAATTTTTTATTTTATTTCGCTCCGAGAGATTTCTCGTTCTTCGGGATGTTTATTCGTAAAAGTCATTCCGCCTGGCTAGTTTTGTGAATGAAAGCCCGTTATTATAGTAAAAGCATTTGTTATACACAATTAAAAAGCGGCCATCCTATATGGTTCTCAAACTCTCACTAATTCGATCTCTTCCTCACAGATGGAACTTCTTCGTAGGTTATGTTTCGTTGGCGTTCATCATGTTTGTGCTGCTCCCCCTATCGTGGGTTTACAGTGTACATCGTTACCATCGCTACGCGGAAAAGACTGAAAACCGAATATTTAAGAGGAGTGTTCGCGTTATCCACTGCGATGATGAAGAAAGTTAGTGTTAGGGTGCTGGTCTATTTGATAGTATGCACTCTGTGCGCGGCCACCGTCTTTACGGAAATGGTAAGTTCTTCTTTCTTCTAGCACGATTAAAATTTATAGCGACCGTATCGAAAAAGATTGCCCTGATACAATATTGTGTTGCAACCGATCTGCTAACGTGAAGAATCAGTTTTATACATCACTACACTTTATACACTGCTATATATACTGCTACGAGTATACCATGTGATTCAAAATGATTGTCGTAAGAAAAAAACTGTTTTCCGGAAAAATTTATCTATACTTATTACCAATTCAATGAGCGAAGTTAGCTACATACAAATTTCATACATTAAATGAATTTTCTTGACATTTAGCGACATTAGCGTGCGTGTTGTAGTATCTTTCGATTATTTATCTTATAATTTTTTTCAAATCGTTTACATTTACATCTAATATCACCAATAATAGTATTTCTGAATACTGTAAGAAAATAAGGGAATTTATCTGTGGTAATAGCTCAACAAACAGGTAAAAAATCAATATTAACATTAAGTGAAATAGTTTATTACATTTTATAATTTTATAGGCTTATCGTACACTTCAGCCCAATGAGCTGTCAAATGAAAGTTACATTTTCATCCCCATAAAGTTTCTACGGTACAGGAATTATTACCATTAGATCACGATAGGCGATTGGAATATTGTCATTGTTTAATAACAATTTAAGGGTCGATGACTTGCTAAACAAATCATTTTTCTCGGATGAAGCCTGGTTTTATCTAATAGACTATATCAATTTACAAAACTATTGTATCTGGTCTGCAGAAAATCCACACGAATTTCGAGAAACGCAATTGCATCCCGTAAAAGTTGGAGTTTGGTTAGCTATGTCCAGGCAACGAATAATAGGACCAATTTTCTTCGAGGAAACTGTAACAGCCCAACGTTTCCAACAGATGTTGGAATTGTTTATTGCAGAGTTACAGGAAAATTAGCTTGAAGCAGGTTATTTTCAGCACGATAATGCTCCAGCACATACTGCTCGACAAACCTGCCAATATCTTCAACAGTTTTTTGCTGACAGGTTCGTTAGAGCACAAAGATGGCCACCAAGATCGCCTGATCTAACTCCATTAGATTACTTCATGTTTGGCTATCTAAAAAATAGGATCTATAGAAACCGAATGCATACCATAGAAGAACTGAGAGATGGAGTTTTGTCACTTAATAATTAACTAACTGTGTTATAATTTAAAGTAATAAATAAATTTAGTTAAACACCAGTTAGTACTGAATTGTAAAATCATAATTTAGTAAAGTTAAATTAATTACATTTCATTTTTACAAGCAGAAACACCAATCCATAGTCGTTTATATAATGCGAGTTCAAATATAGGTTACGTTTTCCTTATTTATGACAGATCCGTTTACTTTCTTATGTTCCAACACTGACTTAGTTCAAACCTTCATTACAAACACGCGGCATATACCTACACCTTGTTACTATCTATAGGAGCGGAATTGACAATCATTTTGAATCTCTGTGTACATGTTTCACAACATTCCCACTTGTCTACTGTGTCAGGAAACTGCTACAGAAAGTAACAGCTTCTTTTGAAATCGAATAGCTGCTACAAAATAACAGTTTGATTCGTAGCAACCCATCATTAACAATTATGTTATCGCAGTGTATTTTGGTTATCTATACTTTTAATCCATATTTTCACCTCACTGACAACACTTAACATTATCAACATTGACATATGTTTTCCATGGTTCCGTGTGAATTAGGTACTGTGAGTATATAACCAAGTTGACGTGAGTGTACATTAGGTTGCATACACATACTAAAAAAAAAATTGTACGCCACTGTATTATTAATGCTAATTTCATTCAAGATAGTAGATGTATTAAATATTGGTATAAGCTTCGTGGAAAGTCTTTTTCGAACGCTTATATAGAGGCTTACAATTGTTTTTTTTTGTGACTAGGTGCAGTACGATTGTGAGAGAAGGGATCGTCTAAGAATACCCTAAGGAGTTACTTTCTGGCCGTATTCTATCGTGGCGACACTGAAGAGAAATGTGTAATTCCATGGGTAAGTGTATTCGTCAGAAATTATTAATTTTCGATGATTTTAAATGGTGCCAAATAATTGCTGGGGTTTTTACAACTAAGACTAGGGATTTTTTAATGTTAGAATGACGCGTAAACATCTATAAAATATTGGTTAAGTAAATATAATAAGAAATACAAAAGAATCTACAATGATTTTGTTTAACAACTTGGTTCGTTATGTAAATCACCGTCTAATTGCAAATTATATCTATTAAATTTTATTTGTTATATAAATTACCTTCATAGTTACAATTTGTTCTGCAAACACACACAATACTGAAAGTACCACTCTGTTTGTACATCAGAAGAAAAAAAATGGAAAAGTAGTAACAACGACTATATAAGGCAACTAAACATTGTTATAACTACCTAATACAGTACCAAAGTACAGAGTGCAGTGCTATTACTTGTGAAAGCTGGTTTACGTTAGATTTTAAGATGTCCTTTCCGGACAGACCACCTGTATTGATTTTATATTACCTTTAGTATTTAAAAATGTTTATTACAATCTTTGCCCATCCCGGCTTTTCAATGTTGTAAATATACCTTCCGAGAGAAGTTAAAGGCAGAGTCATTCTGTTGTCCGACATTTTCGGGTTGTGCCTTCGCTATACACGGCGTTAGATAAGTGATTTCCCGACCATTGCTTGTCTAAAGATAAAATTCAAATCTCATGTTAAACCGCGTCTCGCATTAAACCTCCATTTTAATAAACGTAGTTAAGCGAGTGTGTTTGATTAAATAAGACAGTGATCAGGTGTTGTGAACCAGTGGATTCATAACAACATGAACTCCTTTTATATCTTAAAATATTTGGGTTTTTTTTTTGCGTAACTTGCTTAAATCATTTGAAACTGGTACCGTGGCTAACTATAGTTCATTTGCTATAACAGACGAGGTACTACGTGAGTCAGTTTGCTATGACGTCACGACCGTGTTGCAATTTTCTGTTCGTCAAAACGTAAACAAACCGTTAGGTTTTTTAACTGTCAAGCACTTTTGACAGGTGAATAAACAAACTCTTAAAAATAACATTTACCGTTAATATTAGTGATGATTCTTTTTGAAAATCAGGGTTTAAAGTATGTTAATCACGATAGCAGTGGAAAAAAATAACAAAAAAGCCCAAGTGAGTATAATAAATTTAATCGGGACCATTATCGCTTATATAGTTATTTACAGTAACAATTAGTATGCAAGTATCGTCTCTATCCAAACCAATCTCTCTGATTTACTACTTCTGAATTTCGTTTCCAATATGTTGTACACCAAGTAAGTCAAATTTCCAGACTAATTTAATTCAATCCGCTTTATACAATTGTAAGCATCCTCCGATCTGCCATATTTCATCTATCGTTTCGTAACAAACTCCCTTTTCTTTGAAAAACAACAATGTGTTTCAACTGTAGAAATGTCTTTTCCTTTAAGAGCACTGTTCAAAATGTTTAACGTGTTGTTAGTATGAAAAATGTATGTGAAAGAACCACTTTTGTAAGCAATATTTGTATATACTCACTGTTTTCGTACATGTCATAAATTGTGTTTCCAATAGCACATTGACAATGAGTAGTATAATCAATTTTTACAACACTTATTTCGTATGCATTTTCGTTTTGGGTTAGTGGATGTAATTCCTTGTTTACTCATGGATGAAATTTTGCTTATGTTTGCAACATGAATGTTTAGAACACTCGTTACTCTCTAAAAACGAAATACTGTAAAGAATATGACATTAAAAATATATGGATTTTATACTCCTCGCACGAAAGTTAACGGGAGTAATTGCCCGTTGTTCTCGCGTTCTGCGTCGAAATACACGATTAACGAAAGTATTAACTCCTTCGACTGTTTACACAATGGTTTCGGTATGGTTTAGTTGTAATAACTACTTATTTTAAATAAATATATACCAAGTATAAACGCAAATTCCCACACTTTACTGCAAATGCAGAATTTAACCTTTTGACAGTTGACAGCAATAACTAAATTGGTACGAATACATTGGGAAGATGTGACAAGCATGCAATTTAAAAAGCAGTAGGCACCAACATAGTATCTTTAACTAAACATGAATAAGTTATATATTAGTTGGTTATTTTAATAATATGACGTACCTCGTCTGTTATAGTAAATGAAGTATATAAATAATTCCAGCAGAAATTGCCGCAATCGTATTTGACACGCATTCTTAAATTGAAAGAGACAGCTGAGATATGAGGTGCTCCGATAATCTGCAGCAGATCTTTTTTGTACATAGACTCAATACAATTATGATTTGTAACTTTGTAGCAAAATATCTCTATAAGAATCTTATACCTCAATCTCAAACTTCCAGCATATGACAGAAGCCTGCGCGCTAATCATCCTGATCAATTTCACTTTCCTGCGCATCTACATGTGGTTGAAGGTGGCCGTAGCGGCAATCATAACGGTATTGTACAGCTACTTCATTTGGACGTTCAAAGATCAATACAAAGAGGTAAAGTACCTATCAAACAGCTACCCGAATGACGTAAAATGACATCTAATTGACGTCAATTAAACGTCATTTTACGCCGATTTGCTATCTGGGTCTGCGTCATTACAATTAAAATGTTAAATCACAGGGTACCGAGTCCATCAATCATTTCGTCGACGGTCCAGTCGCTCACATAGTGGGGATAATCTACCTGACATTGACGCTACATTTCATAGATCGGCAGACTGATTATATGCACAGGCTCGATCATAAGTGGAAGGAGCAGTCGAACGAGCAACAAGAGGAAGTCCAGAACGTTCACGACGTTAACAATAAGCTGCTGAACAATATCTTGCCCCTTCATGTCGGTAGGTTCTTTTTTTTTGTTTCTGCGTCTAGAAGTGTTGTTATTTTAAAATATTATCTCTTTAGCGCTTAATTATACCGGGGACAATCCTAGAAAGGGTTTATACTATGAGGATTACAACGGGAAAGAACAGGTGGCGGTGATGTTTGCATCGATGAACAATTACGACAACGAAATGCCCGATAAAATGCTGCTCAATTATCTCAGTTGGATGATAACCGCTTTTGATCAGGTAAATATAACGTGTTCGTTTAAGAGATACGTGTGAAAACGTTTGTTTACTATCGGTTTAAGTAAAAAATAGGTAAAATAGAAGTTGTTGCTTCCTTAAAAATATACATTTTTTTGTCTCTTAATTTATATATAAAAAAATAGAAAAAAATATTAATAATTGTTTAAAATTTAATAATTTAGGCTGTGAAACTAGAAATATCATTATTGAAAATGGAATTTACATCATTGTAACATTTTATAAAAAAAAAATAAGGAAATAATAACTAATAGAGAAATACCAATAAACTTCAGTCTCACAAATTCTATATCTTCAAAAACACAATGCACATTTCATTAGTATGCTAATCTTCAGGTGTACATACAAGTGTATTGTCAAATACTAAATGCGTAAATATAGAAAGTATATCCTAGGCTACAAAAATTAATCATCAGGACTACTATATTCAATAAATTCTAAATATTTGTAATTAAGGGGTATTAAATCAGTATTGAGTAAGCTATTAATATATTTTTTCATATAAATAGCTTCCCACATATTAAGATTCTTACAATTTGAAGACTTAATTAACTCTAAATCATCAATTGAAAAAGTGTGTCCTGTATTAACAAAATGATACGCCAAAGCGGATTTATCGGCATAGTGATTCTGAATATGATATAAATGCTCTTTAAATCTAATCTCCGCATTCCTCTTTGTTTGATCTATATATACTTTATTACAAACACCGCATTTGATCTTATAAATCCCAGAACATTTTTAAAATCAATAATTCAATATTAAATTTAATTTATTTTTTAAAGTATTAGAATTTTGAAAAACCGGACTAAGATTGTATTTTTTACACAGGTTTAATATCTGATTAACCCATAATTTATTAAGTTAAATCTGCAAAACATTTTCTCCACTATTTTCTCTGGAATAAGTGTAGTTACATTTCTTAATAACCTCTTATTTCTAACTTATTTTTAATCTTATCTATCACCTTTTCCTGTAACCATTAATTTCTGCTATATGATATATATATTCTAATTCTTTTTAAAAATTATCTTCAGAAAGCGGTATGTTCAATAATCTAGTTATTAAGAAAAGAATGTTGTGTATTTTTATTTATAGCTTATATAAGATAAGTTGTTGTATATAATTGTTTGTGTGTGTGGCTTTTCTATGTATATCAAGTGGAATGTATTATCTTTGATCATAAATAATAAATCAAGAAATGGGAAATTATGTTGATCCTCAATTTCAAACGTAAATTTATTATTGATACTGATTATTAATGAAATTAAGGAAATATCTATATCAAATCAAATGGTATTACAGCAAGAATATCATCTACATATCTAATCACAATTTATGGAAAGAAGGAATTTACTTACAATATCTTTTTCAAAATAATTTAGGAAGAGGTTTGCTAAAAATGGAGAGAGTGGGTTACTCATTGCAGTTCCAAATGTTTGTTTATAAAACTTATTATTAAAGCTAAAGATATTTTGTTTCATACACAGTTTCGTTAATTTAATGTATTCAAGAATTTTATCCAAAGCAACGTTGTTAAAAATTAAGAAAGATTCAAGATTTTGCAACGTTATGTCAATAGGAACATTTGGAAACAGAGATGTTACGTCAAAAGATATTAATTTATCTCCAGAGGAAATTTGAAAATTGTAGAGTTTATCTAGATAATATTTACGCATTTGGTGTTTGACAATACACTTGTATGTACACCTGAAGATGTTAGCATAGCTAATAAAATGTGCATTGTGTTTTTGAAGATTAAAGCATTTGTGAGACTGAAGTTTATTGGTATTTCCTATTAATTATCAGTATACCTCACAGTGCTCGATTTACCTTCTATTTAAGGAAATAATAAATATTACATGAATTTAAATGCAAAACATAATCTTGGGAATTTAAGGTCCAATAGAAACAAGTATTGCCAATTAAGACATCTTTTATTTCTTAATTTTAAACTGGTACTTTTTTTCTTAACGATATCTTCAATGGCACAAACATAATCTAAGCCATAATTAAACAAGCCACAACCCACATAGCCAAATTTAAATTTCTAGTAAGTTCAACGTTGAAACATAAAACTATCCACTATTTTGTGCTACATAAATAGTTATTTTAATGTCTTCATGTTGAATTTACTAAAAATGTGGCGGGAAATTAAATTTGGCTATTAGGAACTCTTCGAACAGATAAATATGTTTTTTAAACTATGCATTGTTATGGGTGCGTATACAAGACGGGGAGGGGGAGGTAATGGGGTAATTACCCTCCCCTCATGAACCAGCGAACATACTTGTAAATCAAAATCTTACATCTAAAGACATACTATGAGATTCAAAATGATTTGTCGTAAGAAAAACTGTTTTCCGGAAAAATTTATCTATACTTATTACCAATTTAATGAGCGAAGTTAGCTACATACAAATTTCATACATTAAATGAATTTTCTTGATAATTTAGCGACATTGGCGTGCGTGTTGTAGTATCTTTCGATTATTTATCTTATAATTTTTTTCAAATCGTTTATATTTACATCTAATATCACCAACAATAGTATTTCTGAATACTGTAAGAAAGTAAGGGAATTATCTGTGGTAATTAGCTCAACAAACAGGTAAGAAATCAATATTAACATTAAGTGAAATAGTTTATTACATTTTATAATTTTATAG
Organism: Protaetia brevitarsis; assembly: GCA_004143645.1. Taxonomy (NCBI): domain Eukaryota; kingdom Metazoa; phylum Arthropoda; class Insecta; order Coleoptera; family Scarabaeidae; genus Protaetia; species Protaetia brevitarsis. The sequence continues at coordinate 50,422 of RXPK01000759.1, forward strand.
CTTATCATACACTTCAGCGCAATGAGCTGTCAAAAGAAAGTTACATTTTCATCCCTATAAAGTTTCTACGGTACAGGCATTTTTACCATTAGATCACGATAGGCGATTGAATATTGTCATTGGTTTAATAACAATTTAAGGAGGATGACTTTCTAAACAAATCATTTTTCTCGGATGAAGCCTGGTTTTATTTAACAGGCTATATCAATTCACAAAACTATCATATCTGGTCTGCAGAAAATCTACACGAATTTCGAGAAACGCAATTGCATCCCGTAAAAGTTGGAGTTTGGCTAGCTATGTCCAGGCAACGAATAATAGGGCCATTTTCTTCGAGGAAACTGTAACAGCCCAACGTTACCAACAGATGTTGGAATTGTTATTGTAGAGTTACAAGAAAATGAGCTTGAGGCAGGTTATTTTCAGCACGATAATGCTCCAGCACATACTGCTCGACAAACCTGCCAATATCTTCAACAGTTTTTTGCTGACAGGGTCGTTAGAGCACAAAGATGGCCACCAAGATCGCCTGATCTAACCCCATTAGATTACTTCATGTTTGGCTATCTAAAAAATAGGATCTACAGAAACCGCATGCAAACCATAGAAGAACTGAGAGATGCAGTTTTTGTCACTTAATAATTATACTAATTGTATGTTATAATTTAAAGTAATAAATAAATTTAGTTAAACACCAGTTAGTACCGAATTATACATCATAATTTAGTAAAGTTAAATTAATTACATTTCATTTTACAAGCAGAAACACCAATCCATAGTCGTTTATATAATGCGAGTTCAAATATAGGTTACGTTTTCCTTATTTATGACAGATCCGTTTACTTCTTATGTTCCAACACTGACTTAGTTCAAACCTTCATTACAAACACGCGGCATATACCTACACCCTGTTACTATCTATAGGAGCGGAATTGACAATCATTTTGAATCTCTGTGTACATGTTTCACAACATTCCCACTTGTCTACCGTATCAGGAAACTGCTACAAAAAGTAGCAGCTTCTTTTGAAATCGAATAGCTGCTACAAAATAACAGTTTGCTTCGTCACAATACATAGTCGTTTATGTAATGCAAGTTCAAATACAGGTTACGTTTTCCTTATTTATTATAACGGAACGAGTTTTCTTACTTGGAAACTTTTGGGGGATGGTCAGCCCAAATGCAAATAAGACAAGCCAAAATTCGTCTCGCAGACAACCCCTCCTGCTCTTTTGACCGGCGAGCCACTGCTGAGAAACAAACTTTTTGTTCGGTAGCGAATGGTTTTTAGTAATTTTAGCCAAAGATGTTTCCCAACTGTTTTTCCACGTCAGTCGAAGCAGGGCCGTTAGTTAGCCTAATGATTGTCGACTTACCCTTCTCGTCGGCTTTCTCTTACCAAAATTGTCTTCCTCTCCGGGTCTGTACTAAGGGTTCAAACTGAACTTCTTTTAAAATGACGAAATAATGGAACGATTTATATTTTTACAATTATATATTGAATATTTTAAGACATTGAAAAAAAAACTCACGAAACACAATTAAATAAAATAACAAGTGAACAAAAATGAACAAAACACAATTTTGTTTTAACGAATTTTTTTGTGTCAATTAAGTTAAGCTAACAATCTACGAATTTAATAAAGTATCAAGCAAATGACAAAACAAAACACAACTATTTAGATGAATTTTTTTAGGCTTTACTTAACAATGTTGATTAACTTAAATTCTAGTAATTCTTACTTTCAAATTATTTATTAAGGGAAAGAGAGACTATTTCTAAAAAAAGGAAGTTTTAATTTCAAGTTTTGGAAACGCCCGATACGAAATTAGAGACGCGTGCTTTTACTTTAGCTGTAACAAAGTCCACGAAATTAATTAATTGAAAACAGCTATGTCAAGGGTTTTTATAAACTTTGATTGTGACGTCAATTCGCACCGATAACTAGTTTCGCTTCTCTTTACAGGAGCGCGCAAATATGACCGAAGGCGTTATTTTTCTGACTTTCAGACGTCCTACTTGAGAGGAACGTGGGAATTGCTGAACGGCAAATGTAACATACAATAAACAAACAGGCAGATAACATTCAAAGTAATACCATATTATTTTAATTACGCGAGTCTTTAAACGAAAATAGATTATTGTTTCCTGTTAGGTAGACGCTACTCAGCAAAATGCCACGGTACCTATCAACTACGTATTAATAAAATGAATTTAAATTCTCGCATTATACAGGATGGAATTTCGAATTCTTACATTATGACAGATTCGTTTACTTTCTTGTGTTCCAACACTGGCTTAGTTCGAACCTTCATTACAAACACGCGGCATATACCTACACCCTGTTACTATCTATAGGAGCGGAATTGACAATCTTTTTGAATCTCATAGTACTTCATTTTTCCTTTCTTTTCAACTAAATGCCACTTTTTAGTTGATACGCAAATGTTTTCATTTGAATTCCCTCATTTCTCCACTCAGATACTCCTCAAGCACTACGACAACGTCGTGGAGAAGATCAAAGTGGCGAACTGGACCTACATGGCCGCTACGGGCCCTGGATCCGGGCAGGAGGGCTTCGTTCCTCAGCGAAACCGAAGGCAGGCGTCCGCGCGAGCACATAGTCATCTCCCTGCTGAAGTTCGCCGTCGACATCAAGAAGCAGGTCAAAATCGAAGACATGTTTCAGGGTACCCAATTGAAGATTGGAATATCCCACGGCTCTGTTACGCTGGCATCGTGGGCGCTGCCAAACCCCTGTACGATATCTGGGGCGATCCTGTCAATATGGCGTCACGCATGGAAAGCACCTGGCATCGTAGATCGAATCCAAGTCATGGAAGAGACGGCCAGGATCATCCAGAGGCACGGGTATCTTGCACGTTCAGGGGCCGGATCAATGTCAAAGGTAAGAAGGATCCGGTGCCCACTTATTTCGTGATCTCGACAGTAACGATAATCTAATTAAAATCTGAGAGATTGAGGATGAAATGGAGAAATAAACGCAGAGCGACTGATGATCTGATTTGTACATTGGAGTCTATCGAGCAGAGTGCTGTTATTTTCCTATTTCGAAGGACAGATCGCTTACGATTGGCCACATCAGGGCAGATTCTTTTGGAAAAAAAAAAATAAGATATAGTGACCGGCATAAATATATGGGAAATTTTTTTATTATTAAAATATACTAGAATTTTTTTTGGAAGAATAGGTTTGTGCATGTTTAGAAACCCCAAAATTTTATTTTGACACATGTCACGTGACACACTAGTGGCGGGCAAATTTAAAAATATGGGCGTGAATCTCCAAAAGTGAGGTAAATGACATGATATCCAAAAAAGTTGCTTAGAATCCAATTCTGAGGCTCTGTGCAAATTTTTGTGAAGTTATTTAATAAAAAATAAAAATCACAATTTTTCCAAATATTGTTTAATTGAATTACATATTTCAATTTTTCTCGTTCTTAGCAGCTCAACAGCAGTAATATTTCTAATCTGGTTGATACTCAAACAATTTTGTCAATTTTTGCATAATTAACAGAGCAAAACTGAAAAGTACCTTTTGATGTGACAATTGTTGTTGCAAGAGACTGTATATAGTACTAATAAATGAAATTTTCGCAAACATTTTCATTCCCAACCACTTAGCAACATTATATAAACAAATTATAATACTTTTTGGAGATTCGCAGCATATTTTTTAAATTTACCGCCATATTAGTGGTCACGTGACGTGTGTCAAAATAGATTTTGGGGTTCCTAGACATACGTAACCTATTCCCAAAAAAAGTTTTAGTATATTTTAATAATAAAAAATCCCGTATGTTGCAATATTTATGCGGGTCACTGTATAATAATAATAATAATAATAATAATAATAATAATAATAATAATAATAATAATAATAAATATAATTATTAAATTCAAAATGATCTGCTAAAACGTAATATATGAACAGGGCCTTTATTTTATCAAATAATACTATAGTTGACTGTTCTGTATTATCACAATTATTAATGCCCGGCAACTTAAACAATAATTACTAATTTGTAAAAGCACGGTATAAACCTTATCGAGTAGTTTCACTAAGTGCCGGCGCCTTTGATGTTTTGTCTATCAATTTAAGGAAATTCGCGATGGCATTTGGCGTTATATTTCGACTAATAATTGCAAAGTGGTACGAAAATAATCTATATACTCAAACAGACTGACAATTGACAGAAAATCGCACAACATCAATGTCAAAATGACAGAATGGAACGGCTTTGTAGGTTAGATTTTTGCTTGTAATCAAATTCAAATAGTTTTAGTTATAATTTCACCCACCTATATCGACGCACCGCGAATTTCCTGGGGGCGCCATGTTTGAAACCCATGTTACCGGCGATGTGAAACTACTGGATACATATTATACTGTGGTAAAAGTTAATCGATGAATAACAGCCAAAATCTATAACATAAAGGGTTTGTTAGGAGATAATTATTTTTTAAATCAATTGTTGACCATTGCTATTCGGGTAGTTAAGATTCACCAAAGGACAAAATATGATGAAATATGTTCAGCAACATCAATAATAGATGGCAGAATATTTTACGCGTGAGCGGTAAACCTATTTGACATTTTGACAGAATTATTATTTTTGATTAAATTTAACCAACATTTAATTAATTTTATTTTAAAAAATATGTAATTTTGGCTATTGTTCCGTAAGAGGACCACTGATTTTGGCGATTTATATGCATATTAATTAGCGGAAAGAGCATGTGTTCCTGAATGTAACAGCCACAGCTGTTCATTAGAAAAGCAAATGGAAAGAAAGTGCTAAAAACAGTGTTCAAAAAGTGCTATTTCGAGGTTATGTGCGAGACGTTTTTGACGGATTTAACATGTGGTAGTTAGTAGACAAGTAGATACTGAAATGGGATCATCAAATCGAATATGGACTATCTTTTGTGTACACTTACCCAAGCAGTGTCATCAATGCATTACATTATGCTCTTCTTCATCGACATTTCCTGGACAGATGTTGTAATATTATTAATAGTCAGAACTAGGTCTTTACGTTAAAAGAAGTCAGAAACCTATTTAATTGCAATGGCTAAACTGACAATTGCACTCATAATTCAGTCAAGTTCGTTTGAACTTTACGCCTCTTTTGTCTAAATTTTAGTAAATTTTTCCTTCCACATCATTACTGCACATGTTAATGCCTGGTTCACAATAATGTTAGTGTAGCATGTTAATGTTAACGCAATGGTAATGTTAAGTTTAAAACGTTGGTTATATAGCTGTTTCAGACAGAACTTGTACAGAATGATGTTGATGTTGACTGATGTTAACGTAATGTAATTTAATCTTTAAAATCTTAACATATCAGTTAACGTCAACCAATCATTTTAAAGATTGTACACATGCGCATTACTTTGCAAATGCTAACAAAAATTTGAAAATAACGTGAAAAGCACATAACCTTTAAAACTCTCAAATACAGCTGATAATCTTTCGGGTAACTACGTAATTGAGTGGATTTACTTTCCGACATTATTATTTTTAATCTACTAAGCAATGATTGACACTGAGCTAGACTTATTGAGGTATAATATTCATAAACTTTGCGTTATTTCCGCAAAGTTCATTGTTGGTTGATGATCGCTTAAAAACAGGTTTCAATTTATGTGATTCACATACATATATATAGATTATTTTATTTTTTAGCTTCTACCAACTTTATTTCTTAATATTTTCCAGAACACACTAAGTATTTTTGCAGTATTGCCAGCATTCAAACGATTTTTCACTGTGACGTTTCCAAAATTTGCCGCCTGTTTTCTAAACATCATTATGTACGTAGTTTACATTAACATTAACATCAACATTACCATTACATTAACGTTACCATCATTTAGCGTCTTTTGGCGGTGGACCATTCGGTCAATGATGACAACATTTGGTAACGACACGTTCACGTCAAAAAAAATGTTGACGTTTGATATAAACATGGTCACTAACATAACGCCAAAACGGAGTTCTATGTTGGTGGCTGTGTGTGTCATTCACATCCTAACCTCAGAAATCACAAAAAAATGAATTTGAGTGTGGAGCAAATGGAGCTTATATTACAGCAAAAAAAAATTATGATGACGATTTTCTTGTACTTTTTTTTCTGTTGCATCAAGTAACTGTAAAATTTTGCGCGGCTGTTTCGCCATTACAAATTGTCTAATAATATAGTATATATAATTAAATCTTAACGTCAAATATCAACCTAACAATAAAACAAGGTAAACCATTAACATGACAAATATGACAAACACGGCTTCTACTTGTATTAATTGTCGCTGCAATCGCTTTCTTCGCTTGTGAACGAAGTTTAGAGTATGTTCACGAATTCTCATGACCAAACCGGATATATTTTAGCATTGAATTACTTTGATTAGGGCAGTACTAGAAATGACCACACACGCAAAAACAGCAAATTCGATGACCAGTTCACATATTTAGTGATATAGTTATGCGCCAAAAGACGCTTATTGTGAATCAGCAGTTAAAACGCTTTGTACATAACCTCACAACAGTATTTTAGAACACTTTTTAGTACTTTCTTTCCATTTGCTTAAAAAATGAATAGTTATTTACACTCAGACATATGCTATTTCCGTTAATATGCATATAAATCACCAATTAGTGTCCAATAATTGAGGGACATTTGAATTTGTTTACTGGGTATAAACGTTGCCTATAATGTATTTTTCATAAAAAATATCTTGACATAAGAGCTGAAAGCAAACTTAGAACATTTATTCTTACAATTTTAAATTCAACATCGAAATTCAAAATTCTCCATAAATTAATAAACCGTATTTGTCACGTGGTTTTCGAGATAAAATGAAGGGCCTGTCCATTATTTGCTCAAATGTTTTCATAATCTTAAGAGCAAACTGAATAACGACGCACAGATAAGCACTGTATAATATATTGCACAACTTTAATTATCGAATTGCCTTCTCTTACAATCTTGACATTTTTATATTATAACAGGGTTGAATGGTCCACTGTACTCTCACTATAAATCTTGCTATTTTTTTATACGTCTCAGTATTACACGTTGATAGAAAATGTGTATTCTTATTGTATAAGTGAACAAAATTTAATAATCCAAATGAATAAAGAATAACGTATTAATCAATTCGTAGTATTATTCGCGAATGACGATTGAAGTATTCATAAGTGCGAAATAAATAACATATTATACTTACGCCATTAAGTAGTTACCCAGTCAACAAAATTCAAATTTCCCGCAATTATATTCAGTAACTTCAACTTAAAGGTATTCAAATAATTGTGAATCTAATACAAAATTGTAGGTAATTTCATGCTTTAATATTGAAGTTATTGAAAATAATTGCGGGAAATTTGATTTTGGTTCACTGGGTACTTATGAAATCGTTATTGATATTCGCATGTCTGCTCTGACAATCTATCCGCAATTTCAACGCCAACTATTACCTATTTTTATCTCCTTGTTTTTTTTTTTTTTTAACTTGTGTAAATAAATGTAAATATGTAGACATATAAGTTAAAATAGTGTAAATTTATTATTTTTTTTTCTACGTACAGTCACGTGAGAACATAATTTAATGTCCATATGTATATTATAGTACCTATTATAATAAAATAATAATACATCTAAAAACTCTCTAATATTTATTAAGTATTTATTTTCTTAATATTAGCAAAAGACGTGTTGTATAGAATTATGATAAATAAGTGATAATAATAAATAAATGTATATCAACACCTAAATTGTAGTCGTTCATGAACTTTTCGTCGTATTAATAGTTTTGGAGTCCGTTTCCGGCCAAATTTGTGGAGAAAAACTGGATCAGTACTATCAGGTAGGTCGCTATCGATGACATTATCTGAAACAAATAATTAAAGATAGATAAACCTGTAATTTTGGTGGGAGAAGTGAAATGATAAAAACACGAAAGAATGGTATATGTAATATTTTCCGATCGTAGCGAATTTTATCGAAAGGATTAAAGAAGAACTTATTTTATTTTGAGAGACCTGTAACTGTTATACGAGATTTTAATGAGAGAGGTGAAATCACAGACCTGGGTCAAGGAACATGGAATCAAGAACGCGACACTAGCAAATCTTGTTAGCGCGGAACCGCGATCTTTTTAGGTACTTCTTATGCCCGTTGCACACCAACATTTTAACAGTAAACTGTTAACTTTAAACGACGCTTTGAATGTGATATTATATTACTTTTAATACATAAATTCGAACATCAGATTCTAAGAGTCGCTTAAAATTAAGCCATGGTGGTTAAAGAGTTGGTGCAAAGGGCATTAGCTAATTAAAAAGCCACCCACATAGCCAAATTTAATTTTCCCGCAATTATTCTTTGCAACTTCAACGTTGAAGTAAAAAATTACCTACCATTTTGTACTACATTAATAGTTATTTTAATGATTTTACGTTGAATTCACTGAAAATAGTGGCGGGAAATTTAAATGTGGCTATTAGGGCAAGCTCTCCCAAGATAGGCTCTGTCAAAAACAGTTCTTGACAGGACAGCCAGTTGAAGCGCGTTTTGTTTGACGGTTAGATATCACGCACCTACAAGCGAATTAACAGCTGATAAGGACATGTCAACCGACAGTAGCAAATTTTGAATCGTGCGCGCCCGCGCCATCTTTGTGAGTATTTTTTAGCCAATAGAAGCAAATTATAGCGGACTGAAGGTCATGAATTTCTCCCCTTTGGAGATCAAAGGTGCTGACGATGAGTGTCCGTTCTTGTTGAGATGTTCCTTACCTGAGTAAAGTTAAGTATAAGGAAAACCAAATAGCGTCACTCTCGCTAAGATAAATGTCAGACGGCATTTTGTTTTGTACAGTATAATGTACGCGTCTGCTATTTCTATTCTATGATATGGAATTTAGATAAGTCTTTTGTAATTTAGCTTTTAGTTTTCTAATCAAATGTTACGAGTGGATTTTCATTTCATCCAGGAATGATTTTAATTTTAACAAACACATACATTTTTAAAATTTCGCGCAAAATGTACAAAATAAAATGGTAGAAACTTTCCCTAAATACTTGAGTAATGTTACTTCCCGGGGTGGCATCTTGGTTTATTTTTGCCGGTCCTTATTTTTAGTATTGACAAAGGACAACGAGCGCTGCAATCACCTTACCTCACATGGTGTTGACCAATAACGAGAAGCCGGCGTATATTTATGTATTGTTGATGGTTACAAATAAATATGGACGTATACGTGCTACACTTAGAGACACTTTGCGTCAAAAATCTTTTGTTTTCGTTAGGGCTCTGCCCTGTGCTCGGTTTGTGTTTAGATTGCAAAACTATGGCGTTTTATTATTGTGTTCCGTGTTGTAAAACACAAGTAACGCAGCGGATTCTACCATTAAAAGTGGATGTAAGTATCGTTGTATAATAGTAAAAGTGACGTAAACAAATCTGAAACATTTTCTAATCTGTGTAAATATTTAATTTCCACAACTTCTAGCATATTTTTAAATAATATTTAAATTTGAATATATCCCGCCATAATCCATTTCGATATACCGCTCGCTGTCCTTTGTCATAACTCGTAACTAACCTCTATGAACGTCGCATGAGTAAAGAGTTGCAAATCTACAATGTAACTAATCTATTGTTACTTCGTTTATCTACAACACCATCTACACTTTGGTAAAATATTATACTTTGACAGATAGCGGTATCTGGGGATAAAAAGGAAAATATATATATTATTAAGCTATTGATATGTAGATGGCGCTGTGAAAATTAATTACTGTTTTCTTTTTTTTTGAGTCGAAATGTACTTACAATAATTTCAAAGCCCATCGAAAATGTTTCAATACGAAAAAGATAATGAAGTTGATACACCACCAGAAATTTTATACCGAATTAAAGTAAACAATTATAAGGATTAAAAGTGCTTTTAATTTTTAATTCCAGGAACTAAAAGTCTTTGCCTAATCAACATACATTTAATTAAGTTACTGGTTTTGATAGTTATTGCTAACGGTCGCAAAAAAAAACAACATTTCTTTTTAAATATACGTAAATGGTGTTTCCAATACTGTATGGCATTTTCTTTCAATTTCAAGTCAGTTAGTCAGTTGCCAAAGTCTACATAATCGTTCCATCAACATTTCTTACAAAAGTTTTCAATTTATAAATCTAATTTGATTTTTTTTTAGTTATTTGATAGAGTGGGGATGCAGATATTTCCAGCATGTTTAGAATGTGGGCAAATTAATAATCATTAATAAGAAACATTATTTTTTATTATTTATTTTTCTTTAATATTCTTTGTTAATTTCTTTTTGGGTATGACAATTGCAATTTATTGCATATAAGTTTAAATAAAAATCATCATCATCTAGTTATGTGCGTCTCGAAATCTATTTATAATCACTTTATCAAACCTTTTTTCTGTAAAAGTTTTTAGCTAAGAAACACTGAATATTATATTTTATGCATGTGTTATTTGCCCGAATTGTAGGAAATATTTTAGCGGTTTTCGATGTTTTATCAAGCACGAACTGCGATAAAAAGTTATAGCTTATATGCACGTCATATTTACACCTATTGTACTATATATTAAGCTATTACACAATTGAAGTTTTAATCAGGTTTTATTTACGATTCCGCTATTTTCAACCCCGCAGTATATACGTTCCTAAGATGATTTGTTTTTAATATATATTTATATAAAGCTTATTATGATTGTTATCAAAGCACGTAATACGGTCTATAAAAACGATCCTGAATAATATAATTCGTAGTATTGTAATCAAAATAACGTAATAATTAAATTTGGCACTAATTTTCAAGTTAACCAAACTGCGCATGACAAATATTTTGACATAATTGACAGTTGTTATTTATATGTAAAATAAGTAAACATGCTTTAGTACTCTGCTTGAGGCTAATTATATCTTTCCCAAATGAGTATTTCGTCACGCGTAAAGCATTAAATAAGAACAAAAATGAACCAGAAAGAACGGTAGCTATGATTTACGATACCATTCGAAGACGATAATGCTAACAATAATGTACCGTCGCAAGCGAAAGGTTAAATTAAGATTGAGTGACTGATTTAATTACAATGGCCCGCATCCTTACGCTACTTATACTACTTATTCTTGGCCGGATTTCGCACGGAGAACACGAATTGACGTCCGAATACAATGTGGAATCGCCCCTATGTTGCAATTTAACATCAACGGAGAGAGTGGAGGTGGAATATGCCTCGAAGGTGGTCGAAAACGAATACATAGTCACCTTTGATGGATATTACAAAACGCAAGCTCGTGCCTCGTACATAAACGCAGCCCTCAACAATTCCGGGATAAGCGATTGGAAGATTCTATCCAGAGAAAATCCGGCCAGTGATTATCCAAGTGATTTTGACGTGGTCATCTTGAGGGATACCGATAAGTTTGCTGGTCTTGAAGCTTTGAAGGAGCACCCATCCGTTAAGAGGGTCACTTCGCAGCGCATGGTATTACGAACGTTGAAATTTGTGAATACTCACGAATATGTACGTAAAGGTAGGAAATATTTATATTTTGATATTTTTTTTTGTAATGAGCTCTAGGAAAATTTAAGTTAGTGTATGAAAAAGTTATTGCAAATTTAGTTTGTTAAAGAATGTCTAGATGAGAATAAATTAGATTAGATTAGTTCGGCGGGTAAAAGTTAAAGTTGCCAACTTAAAATCTGAAAAAAATCACAAAAGATGGTGGGAGATGCATTTATTCAAATTTGAAAGGGCAAGAAGGAATTTATGTTCCCTATAAGAATCTGTTCTGTACTAACTCCTGACAGTTCAGTGAATTATAAAAGGAAAATGTACTACTAAATCTTTAATACTGAATTATATAAAAAAAATATATATATATCTGAGAAATCAAAAATAATTTTGGGCTGTGAAAGAATCATTTTTAGAGAAAGAATTCGTGTTTCTAAACCTTTCATCGATTGAATTTTATTATTAACTAAAATGAATTTATTTTTAATTTCTTCTGTAATTTGAATAGGAGAATTACATTATCTTTTTTACAATATTTAAGCAATAATAATAAAAAAAATAGTCATTTCTTTTTAATAAAGGAAAAAATGAGAAAAAAGAAATAGAAAGTTTATTAATAATTATGTTCCATTTAGGTTCAGTGGGTAAGAGGTTAAGCACGCCGTATAAATAAAAAAAAACATGCAAGTAAAGCAAATAAAAAATGATATGGTTATCAGTGACTATTTAATGAGTTTAGTTGAAAGAAATCCTTAAAATTGATATCATACAAAGATAAAACCTTAGAAAAGTTAATATGTTCGCCCATATTAAAAACAGACAAGCGAAAAATTAGATAACAAACTCTTAGAAACTAAGTTGACATAGTTACAATAAAAAACAGTCGGAATTTGTTGTGGAAACAATGAGTAACACGTTTCTTAATGTTGCTTCAGTGAAAATGCGGTTTTATAATTTGAAATATTGTTTATTTTCATATTTAAAAATTATCCAATAGTTTACAGAGGTTTGTTCTTTTTAGCTGAACTACTGCTGCACTAGTAACTGCACTACTTTTGGAGCTACGGCAGGTAGTGCAGTGAACTGTTGCACTGAGTACCGATGTGCTGCTAAAAAAAGAAAAACGAGGTATTTGACGTCAATCTGACGTCACTCGCACTAAAAAGAACACTTTCGTGCACACTACTTGAACTAGTGCAGCTAGTTTAGCTAAAAAGAACAAACCCTTTTAACTTGACAAACTTAACGTTAACCTCAGATTATGTTTCAAATAATTTAGGGGATATTTGGATTTACTTTTAAATGAACTACTATTGGCTGTTGGAAACTTTAAAATAATCTTTTTTAATTACTTATTTTTGTTTTTTTAATTTAGCTTTAACATGTATATGAAATTTAAAATGTAATGTCCAAACATTTAAAAATTTTACAAAGTATTCACATATAAATGGGTCCAACAAATTATTAATTATTTGTTGTGTTACTAATAATTTTTTCTAAAGCGTGATATTTCATCTATTTTCTTTTAATGATATAGATTTTAAGTTGAAATTTATAGATTATTTTATACATTCATATTTAGACGTTCTTACAAAACTAAACCTCAACCCATATATTTCGTATGGAAGTAACAGTTTCGACATTTCTAAATTCATCGATGGCTAAAATAAAGAATAAAAGAAAGCCGTATGTGCCAAATTGTCCGGACAGATAATACCTTTTACGGTATGCTACAAAGGCGTTGCAACCTTTTTGGTTAGAAATGTACATTTCTAGAAGTTGACCTTTGTATTTTTCGCTAAAGGGTTAAATGTAAATATATTTTTCTTTAGAGTTTCTACATATGTTCGCAGTCATTGGTAGATTAAAGGAGATGTATCTTTCCTTCTGGCTTATTTTACCTATGTTATTATTTTTTGAGTTGAGAGTACATACATTGGATAAACGCAACAATACCTAGATGAAATAATTTATACGCATAAAACAAAAAATGCCAACGGCTTATCACAACACTAAACTGACAGTAAATATGTGCATAAAAGTGCAATAAGACAAAAAGGCTATAAATATTGTCACAATAAATTGATTTTTGCAACTTGGAATTATTACAACTTTAAATTTATTATTTTAACGTACTATAAAAAACATGTTTTTGTGTTTTTTTTTTCCGTATCCAATTCTATCCCAAGACTGGGTCGTTGATTACAGCTCCATTTTTGACTTTAGGAAAAAGTCTTTTCTACAAAAGTTTTATAGAATTTCATACTGTATAATCTAAAAATATTTTTGACTATACTGGGCGTTCCCGAAGACTAGGTCATTGATAATAACTCTATTTTTGATATTAGGAAAAAAAGCTTTTCTACAAAAGTTGTACAGAATTCGATGCTGCATAACCTAAATATTATTTTTAATTATACTGGGTGATCCCGAAGACTGGGTCTTTGATTATAGCTCTATTTTTTGTTAGGAAAAAATCTTTTCTACGAAAGTCTTATAGAATTGAATGCTGCATAACTTAAAAATATTTTTAAATATACCGGGTGTTCCCGAAGACGGGGTCTTCGATTATAGCTCTATTTTTTGCTTTTAGGAAAAAAATCTTTTTTACAAAAGTTTTATTAAATTGAATGCCGCATAACCTAAACATATTTTAAAATATACAGAGTGTTCAGGAAGACTGGGTTTTTTTACAATATCTATTTTTGCTTTTAGGAAAAAATCTTTTCTACAAAAGTTGTACAGAATTAAATGCTGTATAACCTAAACATATTTTCTACTATACAGGGTGTTCGAAAAGTAAGAACTTAAATTGAATGCTGCATAACTTAAAAATATTTTTAAATATACCGGGTGTTCCCGAAGACTGGGTCTTCGATTATAGCTCTATTTTTTGCTTTTAGGAAAAAAAATCTTTTTTACAAAAGTTTTATTAAATTGAATGCCTCATAACCTAAACATATTTTAAAATATACAGAGTGTTCAGGAAGACTGGGTTTTTTCATTATATCTATTTTTGCTTTTAGGAAAAAATCTTTTCTAGAAAAGTTGTACAGAATTAAATGCTGTATAACCTAAACATATTTTCTACTATACAGGGTGTTCGAAAAGTAAGAACAAAAGAAAACTACTTAAAACGTACTGCACATTCTAAAAGTGCCAACTTCTCCCGAATGGACCGACTTCAAAAAACCACCTTCCTCAAAGACCACATTCGTTTTAGCAATCATTCACAAAATAGAATCGGAGGTCAGAATGGTCAAGATATTTAATACAACTCTTGGAATATAATGCTCCACCATCTTCGCTGACGAAGATGCGCAGCATCTAGTTAATATTAATAAAGTCGAAATATTAAATTGAAAGTAAATATAAAAAAAAAATTAGCAAAAAAAAACGTTCAACATTAAAAAAAATCAATTAATCTCAAAAGGGACATGAAAATGTTGAACGTAATGCAAAGATTGCAAGCTTCTTACGGTACGAAATCATTAACAAATTAATGTACTTCTGCTAATTACTGTAATAATTTTAAGAGGAATTTTTCCCGAGAATTACGTGAGGAGAAAATTTTTCTTGGGAAAAATTCCTCTTGGAATTATTACGGTAATTAGCGAGGAATACATTAATTTGTTAATGATGTTGAATTAATATATTAATTCCTGCAAATCGATCCAAATTGGCGATCGCATAATTAAACTTATTTTCTTGTGTTATATCAATATTTATTTCATTGAATATTCACTCCAGTGGCGTGCCGAAGATATTTTATAATAATGAAATATACAACCTAAATTTTTGATTTGTAATAGTGGTTGCATATATCGTAGGAGCTTTGTCTTTGTGTGTAAATTGTTCATAAAAATACATTTTTTTTTTTTAGTGAAAGGGTTTTATTGTATTTATTTATAAAGGGAGATTCTAATTTCTATTATGAAATATAAATTTAAATTGACTAAACCAAGCCGTCCGAGATTATCCGCTATAATATAAATTTAAATACTGCATTATTTTCAAAAAATTCACCATTTTTTCTTTATTTACATTTTCAAAGGTAGGAATAGCTTATCGCAGAACGGTCAATTCTGGCAAGCCACCGGAAGACATACCAGCAGACGATTATTACGCGCAATACCCAGACAAATCACATCAGTATTACAAGCGGACGCCTTGTGGAATATGGGCATTACCGGAAAGGGCGTCAAGGTAGCCGTATTCGACACGGGCCTATCGAAAACGCATCCCCACTTCCGCAAGATCAAAGAACGCACCAACTGGACGAACGAGAAGACCCTAGACGACGGATTAGGCCACGGCACCTTCGTGGCGGGCGTCATCGCGTCCAGCAAAGAATGTCTGGGCTTCGCGCCCGATTCCGAACTGCATATATTCAGGGTGTTCACGAACAATCAGGTATCGTATACGAGCTGGTTCTTGGACGCTTTCAACTACGCGATCTTGAAGAAGATAGACGTGCTGAATTTGAGTATCGGCGGGCCCGATTTCAAAGATTACCCGTTCGTGGATAAGGTGTGGGAGTTGACGGCGAATCGCGTCATAATGGTTTCCGCTATCGGCAATGACGGGCCTCTGTACGGCACGTTGAATAATCCGGCGGATCAGATGGATGTGATCGGTGTGGGTGGTATCGATTTTGAAGATCATATCGCAAAGTTTTCTTCCAGGGGAATGACTACGTGGGAATTGCCGCAAGGTAAATTAAAGATTATTTACGATTTATTGTTGTAACATTGATGTTTTCACTTTTTTTCTCTTTTTGTTCAATTAATGCTTGGTGAACAGGTAAAATATGTTTTATTATAACATTCTAATTTGAAACTATTCTATAAAATAAAAAAACAAAGACGTCCAATTATCTTACAACCTCTATGTGGAATACTTGGATATTTTCTTTCTCGTTTCTTTTACAATTCTGAATTCACTACAAATATTCTAATAACTTCACAGTTCTTAAAAAAACACATGAATAACAACAATCAGTCATTGAATTTCAATAAGACTGAAATATTGAATACAGAAAGACACTATAGAGCTAGAACGATATTAAAAATAATAAATTACAAAAAAAAAAAACATAAATATGTGGGAAGCTATTTATATGAAAGCCGGCAGTACGGCTGAGAAGGAAGGGTGCATCATTGCCAATCTTGAAAGTCAAGCAGCAATATGCGGTACCGGTTGTTGGTTGGGTCACCATTCGGACAACACTTTTCAGTGGCTCGGTGTGTTCCGGCACTCTAGCCAAGGGCCTTCAAGGCCTGTAGTGCTGAGTTATTATTATTATTTATATGAAAAAGCATATTAATAGCTTGCTCAATACTGATTTAACACCCCTTAATTACAAATATTTAGAATTTATTGAATATAGTAGTCCTGATGATTAATTTTTGTAGCCTAGGATATACTTACTATATTTACGCATTTAGTATTTGACAATACACTTGTATGTACACCTGAAGATGTTAGCTTAGCTAACGAAATGTAGATTGTGTTTTTGAAGATTAAAGAATTTGTGAGACTGAAATTTATTGGTATTTCCTGTTAGTTATCAGTATATCTCACAGTGCTCGATTTACCTTCTATTTAATTGATATATTTTCCTACATTACATTTTACATTATACTTAATTTAGTATGAAATTTTGTATAAAATTTTATTTTAAATTTATAAAGAAATTTACCTGCATGGCTTACATACAAAAAAAAATACATCTGAAAATTGGTACAAAATATTTGAATATGTCTGTTTGATATTTAAAGTAAAAAATTTAGTATGAAAAAAGTTATGAAAAGGATTAATAATATTACCGTAAAATGGCTGACCAAGAAGTATTGCTGTTATGGCTATCATCTTTAAATGTAACTATGATAGCTAGTCCCGTAAAATATTATGTAAAAATTGGATAAGTATGTGACCTGAAGGAAGATGCATTCTAAATTTATTAAATTCGGGATTAAGGACTGACGGTCCATTGTCGAACGATTTGATGAACTTTGGCAATTTCCTCATTGTCTAGGTGATCTAGACCTGGATCTGATAGATTTTACTTCTTCAATTATAAAGGCGCAAATAGTTTAGTAGTACTTAGACCTCCAGATGGTGATTATAAGCTTATTTCTAGTGTTCTACTAAAAACTTAAGCTACATCGATATAGATGAAGTTGCAGAGGAAAATGTTGAAATTTTGGTAAGGTGCAACGACCAAGTGGCAATAGATCTGCTAATTTTGCAAGACAAGTTAGGGATGAAATATAATTCTAAAAATAAAATGCAATTTTTTGTATGTGTCTATCTTTTTTTTTAGTTTATAAAACTGAGTATGTTCAACAAATTGTTATACAATCAATCAATTTTAACTTTATCTAGGGTAGTTTTGAATACTCAATCAACAATTCAACCTGCTGACATGACCACGACATTATTCTAAAATGGATGGTGATACAGCGATATACGATAGACAACAGAACTTCCTTATGCTTTGACACAACTACAAACTACATCCTGTATTTTTTCGTTGTCTATGTCAACTTAGATTGAGCGATCTGTATAGTACGACAAACGCCGACCTATCCCACTGGACTTAACCAACAATTCACATATTGCGCACGCATATTTCGTTTGTAAAATTAATGAGAAAATAGAACAGGTTCTAAATATTTAGTACAATATTTCGTACGAAATTTACAAATAAATTTTTCTGTGTGATACTCTGAAATATTTAATAGCAAATTTATATCAAAGTTTCATACTAAATTAAGTTTAATGTAAAACGGGCCTTATATATTAAAATTTCTTAAATAAAATAAACTTAGTAAACAAACCATTTATAACTTTCAATTTTATATTTTACTAAAATAACTTACATATAAAACATAGTTTGTTATAGTATTGACAGTAAAAAAATACACATATATATTTTACATTTGCATTAAACGCGTATTTAAATATAACTGGTTAAAAATGACACATAAATTTAAAGATAAACCAAACACTGTTTAAAAATGAAAAACTAATTACATTAATTTATAAGAATAAAATATTAATTCTTTCAGTTTGAAGAAATCAGAGAATCAGAAATTCTGAAAAATTAATTCAATGATTTTTTTCAGGGTGATAATTGATAGAGTGAAGTTTATTCATAAAAAGTTGAATAACTTCTTCCAAGGGAATATTGGTGGAATATTGGAACTATTATTAACAGATTTTTTTTTATACTTATTTAGCAATTTTGAAAAAGTTTAATTTTCTACATTCAGAATTTTTTATTACAATTTTCGCAAAACCAAGATACATACTTTAAAGATCCATGTGGAATTGCAACTAGTTTTTTCGAGCAAATCTCTTCGTCCTCAATTCAATTGGAAGCCAACAATTACAAGAATATGAATACGCAAAATAACAATAGCTAAAAATCAGTTAAAATAAACAAACAAAAATAAAGTAAATTAAAGTATGGTACAATGAGCACCTAGCTCAAGTGCCCACCCATTAAGGTAAATTAATTCCAAATATTTTTTTAAAATTATGCACATAAATAGAAACAGAATAAAAAAAATTGAGTATTAATTGTGTGTAAACATATAAAATGTTCACATTTACATCGTTGTAATTGATTAATTCTCACTTGGTTTAATTGTCAGAAGTCTCTCACTTTAAAATTAGCAATTATTGACATTGTCTTACCAAATTATAGTAAAAAAAGCCAATGGCATTATACAGGGTGTTTAAAAATTAGTGACATATCAAAGAATTTTGAGTTGCGAAACTTTTTTTTTCTGTATTTTTTTGATACTACACCAATTTGCTGTAACACTCCTTATACCCATCTTTAATAGTTTTCTTTTAAATTGCTGGTTTTCTTTAGTACAGCTTTAAAACGATCCAATAATTTCTCATGACTTCTACATCGTAACATCGGTGAAAATCATATTGCAATATGTTCAAATAGGGCGGGGCGTTGGATGATGCATCTTTGAAAAGGTCTTATTATTAGCAATCTGTTGGAACTTTATTTCTTAACATCTGGCCATTTTGAACTGAAAGCGCGGTATACTATTTTAAAATATTTAGAGTATAGAAACAAATTTAAGTGCAACAACAAAATTTTTATTTAATTATCGGTATAAATTTAAAGGTTATGGTCGCATCAAACCCGATATAGTCACCTACGGATCAGCAGTTCGCGGATCTAACATAAAGGGCGGTTGTAGATCGTTATCAGGCACCAGTGTAGCATCTCCAGTTGTAGCTGGCGCCGTAACTCTACTAGCTAGTGGAGTATTACATCGAGGGCACGACATAAACCCAGCGAGCGTCAAGCAAGCCTTGATGGCGTCCGCCAGACGAATCCCCGGGATCAACATGTTCGAACAGGGCCACGGAAAGTTAAATTTAGTCAAAGCATATCAGATATTGAATAATTATAAGCCTCAGGTACGATTGATCCTTAAAAAAAAATGTAGTTATACAGGATGATTCTCAATATATGCGACAAACTTTAAGCGCTGATTCCTAGTGTTATTTTGTTCATAAAAGTTCATATGAGTATATGTCCAAAACGGTTTGGTTTTAAAGCTATTGAATGTTTAATAATAAATTATGAACTATGACTAACACGATATAACATCACAGTTGGTTCTTCATAAACTATTGTGTTGAGAGGGAATTGTTTATTTATCATTTCAATATTTGTCAATAGTTGTCAGAGTATTCATTCAGTTTATTGTCAGTTTCTGTTTTCTAAAATGAATTACACGAATGCTGAGATGTGTTATATGCATTTCGTTTACGGTCTTGCCAATGGAAAATCGCGTGCTGCTAGACGTCTTTATGAAGAACGATACCCGAACCGTATCATCCCGCATCATTCGATATTTGCCCGTCTTCACCAACGTCTTAGTGCAACGGGAAATTTAAAAAAAAACGGACGACTGATAACGGGCACCCATCTACAGTGAGAACGCCACAAGTTGAAGAAATTGTACTAAATGAAATTGGGGAACATCCTACTACAAGCACCAGAAAAATTGCGTTTGCTTTAAACATTAGTCAGGTCGCAGTTTGGAGAATATTGAAAGATCAACTGTTGTATCCATATCACATTCAACGGGTGCAGGCACTTTTGCCGGCAGATTTTCCGCTAAGAGTGACTTTTTGTCAATGGATGCAACATCACAAAATCCTGACTATTTGGCTCAAATATTCTTCACCGACGAGGCTAATTTCTCTAGAAACGCGATTATTAATTTTCATAATAATCACATATGGGCCGAAGAAAATCCGCACGAACTAGTGAATGCCCGTCATCAACATCAATTCTCTGTCAATGTGTGGGCCGGAATTGTTGGAAATCACTTGACCGATGCGGTTAAATGGCGAGGTATACCGCAGTTTTCTTGAAGAGGAGCTACTCCTACTGCTGGAAGAAGTTCCGTTGCAATTAAGATTACAAATGTATTTTATGCATGACGGTGCTCCAGCGCATTTTAGTTTAGTTGCTCGCGAGTTTTGGACAATACGTATCCAGATCGGTGGATAGGACGGGGAGGTCCACAACCGTGGCCTCCTCGGTCTCCAGACTTAAATTCTTTGGACTTTTGTCTCTGGGGTCACCTTAAATCATTAGTTTATACGACTCCTATTGAAAATGTCGATGAACTGAGAAATCGTATTATCACAGCTTTTCAAACAATTCGAAATACCCCTGGTATTTTAGAACGGACTCGCCAGTCAATACGACGGCGGATAGAAGCTTGTATTGCAGTTGGGGGCGGTCATTTTCAACAGTTAGTATAAGTTAATTTTGTTTTACTAATTATTTTGTTAATTTATAATAGAAACATTAATTATGTTAACTTACTATTAAACATTGTACAACTTTAGAACTAAGCGATTTTGGGCATATGTTCTTATGAGCTTTTATGATCAAAATAACCCCAGGAATCAGCGCTTAAAGTTTGTCGAATATATTGAGAATCACCCTCCTGTATATAGAAAAAAATATGAGAAAACGCTTTGCATTGTAGGCTAGCTTAAGTCCTAGTTACATAGACCTCAACGAATGCCCCTACATGTGGCCTTATTGCACGCAACCCCTCTATTTCGGCGCCATACCCGTCATAGTGAACGTCACCATCTTGAACGGATTGGGCGTGTCGGGTCACGTGGTGGGGAAGCCCCAATGGTTCCCGTATACGCCCCAACACGGCCAATTCATCGATGTCGCCTTCTCCTACTCGGAAGTGCTGTGGCCTTGGTCGGGCTGGCTAGCCGTGAGTTTGTCGGTGAACGCGGACGGCGCCAACTACGACGGATTATCTCAAGGTCATATAAGTTTGACGATCGAATCGCCCCCGGTTAACGGAGAGAGCGAACCTAGGCAAAGTACTGTGATATTACCAGTAAGGTGAGTTCGGATAATCTAATTTTAGCTGAAAGATCCAAAAATGTATAAACGACAATCCAAGATTTGATAAATTTTTATAAAATTATGGAATAGAGAAAAATAAAATCTAATAAAAACACGTAATACGAAACAGGTGTGAGGTATAATAATAATAATAATGTTTAAGTGCTAGAGCTATATGCAGGATGCTCCACCTTTGCCTCCAAAACCACTACAATAAATTGTAAGACTACACAAGTAATGATATAGTTCTAATTGCATTGAATACACGAGCCCCACGTTGGGCGCTAAACCATTAGTGACTACTACTGCACCAAAAATTTAGTTGTATTAAACAGGGAAAGTACGTGAATTACAATAATTGTTGGTAAAAAAAATTGATAAAAAAATATTTTAAAAATTTAAAAAAATAAACAAATGCAACATAGGTAAAAAATGGAAACTATTAACGTTAAAGAAGATTGTTAAAAAAACAAAGTTATTCAAAATGTTAGAAAGATAAAAATTGCTAAAAAGAGATCACAAGTTTGTGGGAAAATAAAAATGTTCGGAAGTGAACGAATTTTAAAAATTGTTAAAAAAATTAAAAAAAGGAAAAAATGTTAGAAAACTTTTTAAAGATAAGCAAATGCAAAAAAACTCAAACAAATGTTGAGAAGGAAGTATAAGAAGGTTTGGAGAAAATTATTTGAAAATGTTAAGAAAAAGCTAAATATTTAAAAAGAAATTGTTAAACAATTTGGAGAAACAAACTAAGATAAAAAAAGAGTTAAAAAAATTGATAATGAGGGTGGAAAAAAACTGAAAAAAGAAAGTGCAGAAAGAAAAAAAGAAGAAAAATTGGAAAGATATTAAAAACTCAGTTAAAAAATAAAAAAATGCTAGAAAGGGGTACAAAGTTTGGGGAAAATTGTTAAAAAAAAAATAAAAACAAATATAAAAAATTGAGAATTTGAAAGAAAAAAAAATGAAAAAATATTGAAAAAACGAAAAAAATGAACAAATATTTATGTTCAAAATTGTTAAAAAAAAAACAAAATTATTCAAAACGTTAGAAAGATAAAAATTGCTAAAAAGAGATAACAAGTTTGTGGGAAAATAAAAATGTTGAAAAGGTAAGAAAAAGGAAGTGAACGAATTTTAAAAAATGTTGAAAAAGTTAAAAAGAAAAAAAAAATGTTAGAAAACTTTTTAAAGATAAACAAATGCAAAAAAAGTCGAACAAATGTTGAGAAGGAAGTACAAGAAGGTTTGGAGAAATTTTTATGAAAATATTAAGAAAAAGCTAAAAATTTAAAAAGAAATTGTTAAGCAATTTGAAAAAACAAACTAAGATAAAAAAAGAGTTAAAAAAATTGATAATGCTAGTGGAAAAAAAAAACTGGAAAAATAAATAGAGGCAAAAAGAAAAAAAAAAGGAAAATTGGAAAGATATTATTAAAAACTCTCACAGTTAAAAAATAAAAAATGCTAAAAAAGGATACAAAGTTTGCGGAAAATTGTTAAAAAAAAATGAAAAATGAACAAATATAAAAAATTAAGAATTTGAAAGAAAAAAAATTAAAAAAATATTGAATAAACGAAAATAAAAATAAACAAATATTTATGTTCAATTCCATTACTGAACACTTGTTCCCATACCCTATTCCACAGGGAAAAAAACAAAAGACAATTACCTGAAACGTATTGCGCACTCTAAAAGCGGAATTTTAAAATTTCTTTTCTTGACCAGTATATGTGCGTTTTTTTATTTTATTTTTTGGTTTTTATATCTTTTAGAAAAACACGACGTTTCGCCTTTATTTGAAAAACTTTTCCAAGTTGTAAAAATACAAAAAAATATAAATAGCAAAGGTGTAATTAAATTAAAATTATTTATAAATATTTTTTTTTTTGTTTAATAAAAATAGAATGTTTTCGGATACCGAATCGACTTATGTATAAAACCATCTTCTTCAAGGGGCACGTTCACAAAATCTGCAACCATTATATAAAAAAAACATTTCTATGACATTTTAAAGTGGTGGTATGCTTGAGTAATCGTAAAAAGATGTCACCCTTCAACAAGATGGCTTAAGGTCCGTATTATCAGAATATATATAATAACCTTCGTTGTGAAATACAACTAAAGTTGTTCATCCATCTCTTCCATAGAGCAGAATAATTTTCATGCGTTCTTTTAATTTTTCTAACTTGTCCCAAGAATTAACTATCATGTACAAAGATGCTGGGGTTTTGTTGTTCACGAGTACTTTAGTTTTTTTTTTTATTATTATTAAATTGATTGCAATTTCTACTAATAAGTGTACATACTTGCCCCACGTTGGGCGCCAATACTATTCCAATAAACGGTGATACTAGAAACTCCAATCGCATTGACAGCGCGAAACAATTTGTATTAGTTGTATCTATTTGTTATAATATATTTCCTCTTCATTTAACTAGGAATTTTGTCTTAGAATCAAAATAATACCAACCCCACCTAGACCGAAGCGCCTTCTCTGGGATCAGTATCACAATCTGCGCTATCCACCCGGCTATTTCCCCAGGGATAATCTCAAAGTGAAGAACGACCCCTTAGATTGGAACGGCGACCACATCCACACGAATTTCAAAGACATGTATCAACATTTGAGAAACACCGGTTACTACATCGAAGTTCTAGGTATGCAAAATGATTCGACTCGACGAGGATCAAATTATTAACATTTAACATTAAATATATCTAGTTAGTCAACGTAATGCATTTTCGGAAAAATAAAGTATCGCTCAGGGGAAGTGGTGCACTCTATCGGTGAATGTAAATTGATTTGAAAACGTGATAAATATAATAGGTATCTCGGTCAGAGTGAGAGACAGATTTCTGTGTTTTATCCATCTGCGGAAACGACGGAATCCGTATCGGTGATTTACTGGCATTGGCGAATTGTGTGGCCTGGGGAAAAGGGAAGGTGGATGCATGTGACGCTGTGATGACGCACCTCGCGATAATTCTCGCTTTGTTTACATTAGAAGATTAGAATTCTGAGGTATTCTGTTATAAATATAAAGAAATTGAAAGTATATTGCAAGGCACAATCTTGTTGACAAAACATTAGTTGAACAATTTTCTAAATTGAGGTTTTTTTCTTTTAAGAATAAAATATTTAAACTTAAAACAAAAATCACTGAAAAGAGAAAAGTTAAAATCTAAAAGGACGAAAATTTGCCGAGAAAAAAAAAACATAAATCTACTTCTCATTTTTATTTTCTTAGTTTTTAAATTAATAAGTTGTTTTGTTAACTTAATTTACTTATATTTATGATTATATAATAACCAGAAAATGTTTGTTTTATTAAGAAGAATAAGTATTTAGTTTGATAATATATAATCTGTAGTTCGATGGCCTTTTTATATTTAAAATTTTAATAAAACGCGAGTTTTTCGTTCGAACGTATATACGCAAACCTTCTTCTCCTCCTCTCTCCTATTGCTATCTTCGCTTCTCCCGTGTATAGCGGTACTGTCGCTAACTTCAACTGGTGTAAAAGCGGGAAATTTGAAATTTAAAATGTAGCCTACTATAAATCGTTATTTTTTTTTTTTACATATATGTACCATTTTACTTTACTTTTTGACTTTCTCTTAGTTCTAATTTAATGTATACTCTATGTATATAGTTTTTCTTATATTTACAAAACATTTTTTTACTTGATTTACTTGTGTTTACTGTTACATAATAATAGAAATTCGTTTTTTATATAATGATAAAAATATGTAGTTTGGGGGTACAAATCGCCATTTATTTTTACATATATGCACCACTTTACTTATTACAAACACCATACATGATGACACATTCGCGCTCCTTCACTTGAGCGGCTAAAAAGTTACGAGGTAACCTTTGGGGGCAACATCCGTGTATACAAGGTTACATCGTGACTTTTCAGCCAATCAAGAGAAAGAGCGCGAACGCGTCATCATGTATGCTGTTTTTAATAGCCTTGTTTGTTTGTGTGCTTGGAGCAGTATCTACTGACGCCATCAGAGTAACTTGAGAACGTCTCAGAGTTGGATTTAAAGATGGTACAAACAAACGCGCTTAATTTTATTA
The DNA here is from genome assembly GCA_004143645.1 of Protaetia brevitarsis. Lineage (NCBI taxonomy): Eukaryota > Metazoa > Arthropoda > Insecta > Coleoptera > Scarabaeidae > Protaetia > Protaetia brevitarsis. The sequence goes on from RXPK01000759.1 coordinate 76,522, forward strand.
TTTACTTATTGTCACAGCTATTATGAATAGGAAAAGTAAAAGTAATTTTTCAAACTAATGAATCTAGACTACAATAAAATACATCATATACTAGTATTATGTACCTACCAAGTGAAGTTTTTAAAATATAATGATCGTTCTTTACATCAATCACATTGGTATCATTATATTATCCATATCGTGCATATTTGATGCAGGTATAAATCGGATTACATTTACAAACGACAGTTTACAACAAGGTGTTAGCGCGATTAGGTTATGTTGCACAAATTGCTCGTAATTGCTCGGACGTCGGATCGCGAGTAGAAAGAGGAACCTCTTTGTGATCTGGATTTACTTGCTCTAAACAAACAAACACGCACAAATCATGCTCTAAAATACAAACAAACGCGTAAAATTCCATGGATCAGCTTAGATCAGACAAACAAACAAACCTAATAAGTAACGTGGTGCATATATGTAAATATAAATGGCGATTTGTACTCCCAAACTACATGTTTATTTTTATAATGAAAAACGAATTTCTACTATTATGCAATAGTAAACATAAGTAAATCAAATAAAAAATATTATATAAATATAACACAAAACTTAGAACTACACACATATATAGAGCATGGCATTAAATCAGAACCTAAAAAAAAGTAAAGTAAAATGGTAAAAAAATAACGATTATATATTATCATAGTAAATATTTATTCTTCCTAATAAAACAAGCATTTCAATGTAAACACGAGAATTATCGCGTGGCACGTCATCACAGCGTCATCGTCTCTCCACCCTCTCCTTTCCCCGGGCCTCACCTACAATCTGCCTACAACTTACGAGGTAACTATTGCAATTAAATAATATTTTACCGACACGTAAGAGAGCCATCTTGTATGTAGTAGTCTAACTATAAAGTTTATATTTAAATCGAGACGGACATCAACATTATGTTCAAAAATCCGTTAACTATTTTGTCCATAAGGTTGACTAACTAGTATGTATATAAACAATGTTATTAATATTCATCTCTGCAGGATCGCCTTTCACTTGTTTCGACGCGACGCAATACGGCACCCTGATCGTAGTCGATCCGGAAGAGGAATATTTCCCGGAAGAAGTGGCGAAACTCAAGCGGGACGTGGACGCCGGTTTGTCGCTGATAATCTTCGCGGATTGGTACAACGTCACGGTGATGAAAAAGGTCAAGTTCTACGACGAGAATACGCGACAATGGTGGATGCCCGATACTGGCGGTGCGAACGTTCCCGCTCTGAACGATCTGTTGGCTTCGTGGGGCATAGAATTGGGGAATAAGGTGTTCGAAGGGGAGTTCAAGTTGGGCGAACACGAGATGTACTACGCTTCCGGTACTAGTTTGTCGAAATTTCCGCAAGATGGATTGTTGTTGTCGACGAGATTGAAAGATCAAGGGCAACAGGTGAGTTGTGTGGTGGTCGAACGAATCGGGTTTAAAAATCATCATGAAACTATTTTTTTCTCTTCAAATCTTGGATAATTCTTGTGAAATGCTATTTATACATGGCATGTATAGTCTGTGTTATGAGGCAAATATATATATAACAATATAAAACAACGAAACCACAAAATTACATATCTTAATTTGACACATAGTTTCTGGTCCCACGTTGGGCGCTAAAACCAATAATGACTGCCAATTGTATTTTGTATTGAATAAGGAAACGTTAATCCATGAAACAATTAAAATAATGAAAAAATTAATCCAAAAATTGACTACATTTTCAAATTGATTTTGGCAAATTATAACAATTTTTTTTTCTTTAATATTTGAAAATTCTCCCGAAATACTATTTGTAACATGCTACTTATAACCCCGTTTTGACTCAATATAATTATAAACAGAATTCACAAAATCTACTATCTCAGTTTGACACATAGTGTATTTGGCCCAACGTTGGACGCTAAAAGCAGTGGTGTATTTGCATTCAATAAGGAAACGTTAATCCATGGAATAATTAAAATAATGAAAAAAATCAATCAAAGAATGAACTGGATTTTCAAATTGATTTTGGCAAATTAAAACTATTTTTTTTTTCTTTAAATTTTGAATAATTCTCCCGAAATACTATTTGATACATGCTTACTTATACCCCGTTTTTTGACATTCAATATAATTATAATAAATAGTCACAAAATACATATTCAGTTTGACACATAGTGTATTGTGACCCACGTTGGGCGCTAAAACAGTGGTGACTGGCCAAAGTGTATTTGTATTTAATAAGGAAACGTTAATCGTAAAATAATAAGATTAATCGAGAATAAACTGGATTCTAAAAGTGATTATGAAAAATTAAAACTAATTTTCTTCTTCAAATCTTGAATAATTCTCAAAAAATGCTATTTGGCACATGCTACATATATAGTGTTTGGCGTCAAAATAACTATAAAAAAAAGTCAAAATATAAAGTTTTCTTGGTGTCGAATACGCAAGCCAAAAATTTACATAATTGACAGATAGTGTATTGGGCCCACGTTGGCGCAAAAACCAATGGTGACTTTTAATAAGTAATACTAAGTTGTAATTGAATTAAAACAGGGAAAGATTTAATATATAAAGAATTTTAATCATCGAAGTAGATTGTTAAATTTATTTGGTGAATTATTTTTTTTTTTTCTTCAAAGTTCTTAAAGCATTATAATAAAAAGCGTGTGCGATTTGCTTATGGTATTGTTATGTTGTATCATTCTGATTTCTGTCTAGACTAATAAGTATTTAATTTTTTAAATAATAGATAATCACAGTACACTATTTTGAGAAAATGATTAACTTGTAAACTTCTTTTCAAACTTTTTCATCTCTCTATCAATAAAAGAGAATGCTATCAATAAAGTAAAAAAAAAAACATTAAAAGTTAAATCCATAAAATTATCTTGATTTAAAAAAGAAGAGAGATTGCATCTAAGAAAAATTGAGAGACAAAACAAGTGAGAAAAAGCGCTTAAATAGGATTTAAAAATTTAGAAAATTAAACAAGATGCGTACACATTTATACATGATAACACGAAACAGTAAAAGGGGCTGCATTTGTTAACTTGTTTAACTAATTAATAACTAGAAATACAGCACAAGCCACAAGATTACATATATCAATTTGACACATTGTGTATTTGGTCCCACGTTGGACGCCATTAAAACCATTGGTGACTAACGAAAGTACTAACAAGTTGTAGCGTATTAAGGCGGAAAATAAATTTATTTATAAAAACGAATTGTGAATTTTGAAATTTATTAAACCAAATTATTGATCTTGATAAATCTTGGACGATCTCCCAAAAAGCTTTTGGCTATTAATAACACATATGTTACTAGTCTAAGTTTTGGCGTCAAAATCACTGTATCGAGGTGGTAAGACGACAAAACTAATGTGAAATTTTTAGTTGTACTGAGCGCGTAAGCCACAAAGTTACATATTTCAGTTTGGCGCATTGTGCATTTAGTCCCCACGTTGGGCGCTAATACTAGAAGCAACTACGAAAATAATACCAGAGTTGTAGATTCATACATATTTTTTTTTAATTATTTTCACTAATACTAATTGCCAAGCAATTCTGTGCAAAATAGGTACACATTAAGGTTTTGGATTCTCGGTTGGGAAGGATTACTAATCACGCGCACTCTGAACGGGATCATTGTGGGGTTGCCACATTTTGTATGTGTTCGGCTAGGACAAACTTGGGGGAGGGGATAATCGAAACATCCATAGTGGAATGATGTATGAGGGTACATCAGTATAGGGAACTTTTTTTTTTCCAATCCTCGCAAAAAGAGGACGGATGACAGTCCTAAATTCATGCTAAAACGTAACGGATTTCGAGTAGTCGCAGATACGTGGTTATAATCGCATTTATTTCTGATTTGTACATTTTTTTATTAAGGACCACTTGCAACTTACAGAACTAACGAAATATTCAACCATTTTACGATGAGTACACAGAATTGCAGCATATATAAATCCATTTCCATGTAATATTACAGAATGACTCCATCATTGATGTTTGTACAATAATTCATTCGGGGTTTTAATACAAACACGATCATTTCAGATTTTAGAACCGGATAGCGATCCTAAGCGCGAACACGAAGTGCCGATCCTAGGATTGTTACAGACCAAAGCGACGGATAAGAGCGGACGCATAGCGATTTACGGCGATTCGAACTGCTTGGACACCAGCCATCTGGATAAAGCCTGCTATTGGATGCTGGACGCCATCTTGGAGTACACGTCTACGTCGCATCTGCCGATGATCTTCCAAAACAACAAGATGGACGACAATGCGGCCCCCGTCGAAACTGACGCGCCCAACAGAATGGAGCGGAAAATTGTATAGATATTCCAAGTGTTTGACAATCACTTGGCGATCAGCAGCGAGGCGTTGCCGCATGTCCCCATCTGGTGTGGACGCAAGCGGTCCCTTGAACATATCCGCGCCGACTAATTTTATCAGTCGCAGAAGCTGTTGTGCTGGTCGGAAGAAACAACTTCGCCTCCGATCGTGGTGGGGAGTTCAGAACAAGGTAAATTTTATGAATTTCGCCGTTATCTCGCGTATTAGCGATGGGTTGAATTGAATGGAGAAACCTTCGGTAATGCTGAATGAATGCAAAAATCGTTCGCGAATAAGGACGTACTGATTAATCGTCTAATGGTAAAAAACGATGTTGCTGAATGTTCACGGGAAAGATTGTTTTAAAAATGATAAAATCAGTTTCCAAAAATGTTTTTTCTAGTTTTTTAATATGCTGATTAAAAAAAAAATTCGGTAGCTCATCATACAGGGTGATTTACTAGCTTACCGACATACTTTGTAATATGAAAGCTTATGTAATTTTGACAGAAAAAAAAAACATCTTGCACATATTCAGTTTTAATTATTTAACGCAATAGAAGACTTTTAACGTTTTGATTGGAATTATTTAAATGTTCGTTCATGTCTATTGTTGTGAATTGATAATAACAAAAAAAAAAGTGTGTTTAGAAACACTTGTCAGGATAAATACACCCGTCAGATGTCTGTCAGTCTTCTTTATTTGTGTTCACTTAGAACTTACGAGGGGAGGTCCAAAAGTTGTGGAAAGTGGAGGATGGAATGCGGATAGCGTGGCTCCTAGCTGTGTCATTCTGATTGGGGACTCATCATTAGTTATAGGTAACGCAGCCCTATGCGTAGTCGTTTACGATAGTTGCCTCTAAACAAGTCAATCCGGGAGAAAACTGAAACTATGGAGAAATTGAACACGTGCTGGTAAAAATTACTTACCAGAAACAAAGAACGCTCAAACCATATTGAATGAAATTGGAACGTTTATGGGGAACAGGTTGAGGACCACCACATCAAACATCGTCGAAAAATGGAAGAAATTTGTACTGGAAGAAGATACCCGTTTGAAGAAGAAAAACAATTATCTGCATTTAGTTGGAGTATCAGATACCACCATTTTGAGTATCCTACATGACCACCTGGGCTATGACACAAAAGTCAGTCGCAAGATGGTACCGAGAATGCTCACGCCACTTCAGAAACAACAGCGCGCCGATGCGTCCGAACAATTTTTGGGAGCTGTGTGGAGACGAACCTGCACACATTTGGAGCGGGATTGTTACCGGAGATGAAACATGGGTTCATCACTTTGAGCCTGAGTCCAAACAAGAGTCCATGCAATGGCATAAAAAGGGGGACACCACCGCCAAAGAAATTCAAAGTGTCAGAATCGGCTGGAAAGTTGATGGCTACTGTTTTATTTGGAATTGTGAAGGGATATTATTGATTGATTACAAAGAAAAAGGAAGGAGCCATAACCGGAGAATATTACGCAGCGATATTCAGGAAAATTAAAGGAAGGCATCAAGGAAAAACGTCGAGGAAAATTGACCAAGGGTGTGTTCCTCTTGCAAGACAATGCGCCGGTTCACACAAGAGCAGAGTTGCAATGACTGCTCTGCACAAGCATGGCTTTCAATTCAATAGTCTATCCACCCTACAGTCCAGACCTGGCCCCTAGTGATTTTTATTTGTTCCCCAATTTAAAAAACCACTTACGGGGAAGAAAATTTTCACGAACATGAGGTAAAGGAGGCAATTTTAGCCCATTTTTGAGGCGAAAGATAAAAATATTTTCTGATGTTTTAGAAAAAATTAATTCATTAGATCTAATAAGTGTATTGTGCTTAAGGGTGATTATAATTTTGAAAGGAAAAATAGATTTAATTGTTCTTTATTTGTATGATTATAGGAAAACCCTTTCATTCCACGAACTTTTGGACCTCCCCTCGTAAAATGTTAAGAACGTTTGAATACAGATAGTTATAGAATTTTTTTAAACAACATCTTTGACTTTCTTGAAGATTCTTCACGTTATTACAATTATGTGGTAGCAGCATACATTTTTTAAATACATTGAATATGGTATGATTTAGAAAGAAACTGTGTGACCTTTTATACATTGTATACATTGTTCCATTTAAAATAAGAAAGTTACTTGCCTTTAAATAAATTACAAAATGGCCGGCGGTGTAGGTGCACGCGTTGGCATCTCTGCGTGTAAGAGATGTAAATCAAGAGGCGTTAATGGTTTAAAATGCATAAAATGTGCCAATTACTATCACCTAAGCTGTGCCAAACTTAGTGCGGTTACAATAATCGACGACAAACTTTTAGATTGTTGTGATAACGTACAACTGATACGACGCTGACTTTTTTAAAGCAGTTGAAACTTTATCGGATTCGAATAAGGTAGACATAAGTATATTTAAGTACCTACATAGTGAATCAAAAGGACCTTCTTATAAGTGAGTTAACGGACAAAGTAAAATTATTAAATAATCACATTGATATGTTAAATAAAATTGGCAATTCTATATATCGTGTACCTGTTCGACAAAAACACCTAGACAAGAAATGGCTCCGAGAACCCAAACAAAAAGGCATCAAGGTTATAAGACAGGTGACCAGGCGGAGAAAAATATAACCGTAAGTGACAGTAATAAGAAACAAGCGGTAGATTCGCATACAACGATTTCAAAACATGTACTGAAGCCAGGAATTAAAGAGGCAGAAGCACAAATCAGGATAAATACCGATACTACCGTAATTGAAAAGTCTGTTAATAATTACACAAATGTACATGAAAAAAATATGAATAATGACAACAGTGACTGTGTGAAACAACATAAAGAAGTGGAAGAAAAGTGGCAGGAGGTGAGTAGACGAAGAAGGCCTATTATTGTTGGTAGCAACGCAACTAACAATGTAAAAGGAATTCCCAAGTTCGTAGAACTGCATGTATCAAGACTGGAAAAATCTACGAAACCAGAAGAAATAGTAGGAGGATTGCTGCGCGAGAAGTTTCCAGAAGTTAAGTGTGAAAATTTGGCATCTAAACACCCGGAGTTTTACTCTTCGTTTAAAGTGTATGTATATGAAAAAAAATTCAAGCTCATTATGTGTCCAGATGTGTGGCCCAGTGGTGCAGTGATTAGTCGTTTTTTAAAGTTTCGCAAGTCAAATCACCTACAGAAGACTTAGCTACATTCAAGCCACATATATTTGTATTAAATGTAAATAGACTGACTTATGATAAAATTAATTTGTTATCAGCGGATATAGACCAACTTAAATCTCTTTCATTTTTGTGTATTATTGAAATTGGTGTTACCAAGGATTTCTTAAACAATGTTAATATTCAGGGTTACCATTTAGCTAGTGCTCACTGTAGACCGAATACGAAGAAGGAACCTAACACCAACTTGTCTTTATTTAGTCTGTATTATCAAAATATGTCATAATATAGAGGGTGTTCCATTTAATTTTTCACAACTTTGGTGTGTAAGTTTTCTTTGAGTCACCTGTATAGTTCAAAATAATTTTGGAATGTGGTCCTTCTGAACCTGTATAATCCTTAACCAAAAAAATTTAAAATATGTTACCACTTTTTTATAATCAATATTCACTTATTATGTAAAGCTTGAAAAACATATTAAATAATGTCAAAACATAAAAAGTCCAAAAAAAACTTACAATATTTTAAATTAATAATTGATTAGAAGCTTCCAAATTGTTATTATTGTATTAGTACAACTTAACAAATAAATGACTGATTCACATAATTATTCCACTACGCAAAGATTTTCCAGTATAAATAAAAATCGTTTTCTGCAAAACTTTGGAAGCATGGATATGTTACATTTTGTATGGACACTCCTCACTTATTATCTGTGGAAGCGATAAAAAAAACGATTTTGCATTCATTAAAAAAAAAAGAAACTACAACATCTAGCGTTACTGAATACTTCTTTTATTCCCCAATCACATCGTTAATCACCCTTCATCATAAACCCATTAGTCTCACCACAACACACTCTCATCATGACGAATCTGAGCAGAACGCACTTTTCCAGGCGCTTAGACGATAGGCACTAATGGGTTGAAGGACAGTACCATAGAGTAATTAGTTTAAAAAGTTCCAGATGTCGCGAACGATCAAGACGCCGAAGTGGAAGAGGTGTGGACTTGGCGCAGGAAACAGACCGAGTTGCCACGCAACTCGTCCGAATCCTACAACCTCACTTCGATAATATTCCTGTGCACCTCGTGCTTACTATTTTACGTTTTAATTCGATTATACAGGAGACCGAAGCCGAAACGAAGGAAACCTCGCTTAAAGAGGTTACTGCACATATTTCACTGCGGTAGAATGCCGGCAGTCTAAATAAATTCAATTATAAATAAATAGTTCGAGATGATTTATTATTTTAAGTGAAAAATCTAGCAGTGCTGAATACCCTAAGTCGTTTTTAATTTTGCTAAATACTTATTGTATAAAACACACACACAGATACATACCATATTATTTGTACTTTATACACAAGTATTTATTATTGTAAATAGCGCGTACTATTATCGTTTAATTATCGACGCATCTTCGCCAATTTTATATTTATATTGCGGTAGCGGATCATATCTAAGCCATAATACGTCATATTTTTTTTAAGAGATACGATTAGAAATGTAATATATTCGATAGTTTGTAAATTAAGCGAATAAAAATAACGATTTTAATTGGAATAAACAATTTTGTAGTATGAATTATTTGTGTTATTGTTATTTCCCGTCAAAATGATTGCAAAACGAACTAATCGGAGAAGTATAAAAGCTCGAAAGGAAATCTAGATATCTGTAAATAGAGCAAAAGCGACATCTATGAAAGAATGACTTAAATAAAAACAACGTGAAGGAAACTTCATTGCCACACACAAAACCGACAAGATAATTAGTTAAAACAATACTTGAAACATAGATGTAGCATCTAATTGCAATTCAAGTTTTTTGGGATCTCAAACTTTCCTGACGATTCTAGATTAGTGAGAGCTGAGAACATAACCCTTATTTGCAACATGTAAAATATAAAAGTTATCATTAATATTAAAAGTATGATTAAATTATTTAGCAAATAATGATTCACGACTTAATTCGGTTTTGAACTTCTTATGTGCGCATGTGTACTTTGATTCTAGTTTCAAAACCATCATAGTTTTTTTTTAAGGCTAGGCTATTTGTGGTGGGGGAAGGTAATTTCATTTCGGAATAGCTTTTGTCGTTCAGAAAAGTTAATTAATAGAAAATAAAAGCTCAAACGAATAGAAATTAATAGGTGCCAGCCACTTACTGGTATTTACATTTAATTAATTTTGTTGTGTAAACGAAGAAAACTGTAAAAAATTAAACGCAACCCAGCACATGGTCAGCCTAAATTCGTACATCGTAGCCAAGCAAATTGCAAACAATTTATTAGTTTTCCTAAAAGCTATACTATTTAAGAGGGCGTTTACAAACCTCTTTCGCGCCAACATAATGGCAGTATAACATGGGTTACTTTGTTCAAGTTATTTTCGCAACATAGGTGGTTTTTCTGGAAAACAAGGGCATTTACACACTCTCGATGAATATACGGAGTGAAACGATACATTTTTCATTGCATACTTAAAATATATTGCTTAAAAACAGAAAGTGAAACATGAATGAATAGGTGATGTAGAAAATTAACAACAATTTAAATGTGAAGCTGTAAATGTAGATAAAATTACATGGTTTTCCCTCGGAATTGTTGTAGAAATAAAATAAACATAAGAGTAGCTAATTTAATAACCTAATTATGATAAACAACTTGAAAAACAAAATTAGGATAGAGATACAGAAGAGAATTTTACAGATATCTGCTGCAACGGATATTACTTTAGTTTGGCATTCGTGACATAGATGGCACACGGAATGTATTCTATTGTAGTAGCTTGTTCATTTCTTCTTATAAACTATGCAAAGGATATTAGATATTAGAGGAATTATAGTGTAATATATTATTCAATTAAAATAGAAATTGGGAGTTTTATAGCAAAAAAATTGCGGGGTTTTATTTTATTTTTTGTAATTTTGCAGTGGAAAAAAACAATATTATGTAAAAAAAAATATTTTAAAAATCCTACTATTTCGTCTTGAATAAATAAATAAAACAAGAAAAAAGTTTTATTCACTGCTTTAATAATTGAATTTGTTTAATTATTACCATTTTACTACTTCTAACAAATTCTCCGTTTCAAATCTTTTTAGTTTCCAATATCCAATTGATATGTAATACTTGTTGTTACAAAAAATCATGGAAAAACATTCATTGTTTATGCCTTGTCCATTTGTTTTGTAATTAATCTATTAAAGCGCTTAAATTGCAAGTCTTCGTATGTATTTTCAGAGTATTCGTGCAGTTTTCCATAAATTGTCTATTTAAATATCCATGTTTTATTTCTCTGTCCACTGTAAGCACTATAATCCAAAAATGAATATATGTCATATAAAACATATGCAGAGAATTTCCACATTTATTTATCAGAAAGAAACAAACCTACATCTCGTTTTTAGAATTATTGAAGCATGTTTCCACAGCACAATTTATGCAGTCTTTGATCACTTTTTATCCCTTGTAAGAACTTATTTAAGAGCAAATAAAAGCAAAACTATATCTACGATGAAATAATCTAATTCTTTCACATAACTATACCACCACACAGAAATACACACGAACTATTACTAATAAACAGAATACAAATTTAAAAATAAATATCTGCTAAAACAAATTCGTTTATTTATAAACATAAACATACGCCATCTGAAAAGATTTTGTGCACAAAATATTCGATACCACGAAAGTCCGTCAACTGTAACTACTAAAATAATAACTATCACTAGTATTCCGGTATTTCAATTCAATGCATAAGAGAAAGTGAATACGCAGCCGCATGTATTAGGTAAGGCCCCAAACGTAATCATAAATCAAATTGAAGGAATTCCCAAGAATATGTTACCAGTTGTTTATGGTCGAAAACGCACCATCTCTTTTCAGAACTACCCATCACTTTTAAATTGTCATTTAAACTTTTTCCCACAATTAGTAAGCGAATGGTACTAGTAGCGCCATCTCATGTTCAATATATTTCGACAGAGAGTTCATTAGAGTGATTTAGTTCGTGT